>CM070832.1:8392963-8497963 GCA_036326025.1 Chrosomus eos | reverse complement strand
AACTGAATAAAGACAGATTCTCATAAGGAAGAGTAATAAAAGACAACTTTCATGTGCACTTTTTTTCTGCCTGTGCTTTGAAAATGGATGGGACGGCCGTATCCTTCAGACGTATACGTCTTTCTGGTCCTATATTTCATTTTTTTTAACATAGTCCTCCGGTGCAAAATGCTCTTTGCAAACACAATACTGGTTAATTTTGTAGAGAGGTGTTGAAGTACAGATATCCAGAGCAGCTAGCCATTGATTTCTCAGTTCCAAATTCGATGTAATTCTGTGAAACATTATATTCGTGTATGTCCTTTGCTTGTTCTCACAACCTTTTGCTATGCAGGCAATTACCATGTTTTATGTAACTGTAGCTGTAACTTCTCAAACTCAACACAATCCAAAAGCGAAGATACTCGGTGCAGGTCACGCCGGTATGTTGACGGAAGTTGGGGGATTTCAGGTGTTGCGTGATATCAATCCCCCCTAGTAGCAGTGATTCGTCTGTGCTTCCCCCAATATAGTCCCAAGTCAATATCTGCCTAGAAAATCGCCTAGTCTTAATCTGCATTGCTATTTGTACTCGTTGTGAATGCGCAGGCCACAATAAGTAATTAGGGTTTTTTGTTTTGTTTTTGGGATCACTTTTACTCATGACATGCTATCTGGCAACAAAGGATTCCATTCATTATGCTAAGCTAAGCTAGCGTCGGCGATGCCAAACTAAGGCAATGCATGCACAAAAATGCGTTTGTCCACCTATCTAAATGTAGGGGAGACGGTGAATAACCCTATTTCAAAAAACGGTGGCGTGTTCCTTTAAAAATAGATTATTACATTTTCTGAAAGTCCTAGTGGCTTCTGGAGTAAATGCAATTAGATTTTTTTAGACTCAATATTCAAATACATCGGTAGTAAACAGATTAAACATTTTTGTCAGTCACAATTTTTACATATGCTTAAATACACACATCTATGTATCAAAATGGCCGTCTTCTTGAGTATTCACCTAAACTCAGTCAGTTATGTCTAAAGTGAATGTAAATAGTTTGGCGAAATTATTATTATCCAATATTGGATTCATACATAAGGTCTTAAAGTGACAGCAGCCTCATATAGGCCTACCTGCTGCTGTCTATGTCGTTAAAGGAGAACTCCGGTCAATTTTAACATTGAGCTCATTTTTTTGTACATTTGGAGTGCTGTCAGTACAAAGAACAACGACGAAAATCAGTGTTGCCTACACCGTGTTATCTTCTTTTTAAAATTCGCACCCTGTTGACTTCAATGGGGCAAGTTTTAAACCTACTTTTAGCCTCTTAACATCCTTGATATGTCATTACAAGTGCACAGCCATGTGAGTGGTGTTATTAAGAGTGAACACGGTCAATCTGACTGCAGTAGATGTGAAAGATATGAATAAAAATTATGTTTATTCAGCCAGCTCACATACCTGTATTTTCTTCCTGTTTTCGGTTGAAGTCCAAAGTAGTCGATTATCGAGTTGGGAGAATGGGATCTCATACAGCCTGATCGCGTACGCGAACTCGATAATCGACTACTTTGGACTTCGACCGAAAACAGGAAGAAAACACAGTATGTGAGCTGGCTGAATAAACATCACTTTTATTCATATCTTTCACATCTACTGCAGTCAGATTGACCGAGTTCACTCTTAATAACACCACTCACATGGCTGTGCACTTGTAATGACAAATCAAGGATGTTAAGAGACTAAAAGCAGGTTTAAAACTTGCCCCATTGAAGTCAACTGGGTGCGAATTTTAAAAGAGGATAACACGGTGTAGGACACACCGATTTTTGTCGTTGTTCTCTGTACTGACAGCACTCCAAATGTACAAAAAAATGAGCTCAAAGTTAAAACTGACCGGAGTTCTCCTTTAATGTTAACCAAACAACAAAAGAAAAGAAAACCATTCACTGCTCTTGACTGAATATCTTACATAGCTTTATTATGAATCTGTGTAGCCTATAGTAATTTATAAAATGTAAAAGGGCTTCCTGTATGTTATGTTAGAAGGGATGCCTTTGACTTTGTAAACTCCTGTGATTTACTATAGCTAAGTTTAGGGCTAATTTGATATCAAGCTTATTAATTATATCAACACAATTTATCACCAAATCAGTCAAGTTTAATGTTCATCAGTTTGAACAGTTTGCCTGCTCTAGTCGACTGATACATTTAGCCTTTATGTGCACTCCTGGGTTACAGTATGTGAAGCTGATTCTGTCACACTTCCTGTCATTGTGCTTGTGTTCAAACTCAAAACAGAACTTCTCTACATTTGGTTAAACTAAGCAAATAGGAAGTTCACATCACAACTTAAAACGGTCACGGAAAATACAAGTTAACACATTCTGAGCATCCGTTCTCACACTCAAAGTCCTCACTGCAACACAAAGCTTAAAGCATCAAGAACTATTCAGGGAGAACTGACTGTCTTAACATTTGTTATCATTTATTGTACATATCTCTATATAGATGTGTATTGTTTTTGGAAACGTTTTGCTTTGATTTGAATATAGAACATGAAAAGCTGATTATGTGCACATCAGATGTGGCAGAACCACATTTAACCTTAAATGCACCAAGGCTTTGAATAAAAGCATCTTCCAAACACACAAACTTCACTTTCGGTAGTTCTAGAGCAATTATTCACCAAACTGATGCATTTGACCAACCTTTAATGCATTTTTATTTATAAAAAATAAGCCTTTTATCAGCCACGTGCATTTGATTGTGTAACTACGTGTCTTTATGCAGGCACACAGTCTGTACGTGACGTGTGGATTCTCACCTGCAAGCAGACAAAACATCCTCTGATTTGCACATCAGCACCTTCTAACCATTTCCTCTACTAATGTTTGTGGTTTCTTGCATCATTTCACACCAATTGCATAATTTTTTTTCTGAATACACACTTTGACATTACCAAGATAAATATATATGGGACTTTTATATAAAAATCTTTTCAAAAACTAGTTTTCAATTTTAAGAAAGGTCTCTTTGTTTATGACAGGTTCATACGACAGCTTTAACTACGTCACCTCAAAATAAAGTGTAACCTTTAAATGTTATTCAGGCTTCAGGAACAGGAAAATAAAGGGGGAAAAATTCACACTAAAGAAGAAGATCTTGAGCTGCTTCGTAACCCTTGCAGGCCTTTGTGGATCCTCTTAAGAACACTGTCGCTGGTGAGAACATAGAAAACTGGGTTTATGGCACTGTTGATGGTAGACAAACCCAGAGAGATCGTATAGGGTGTGTAGACGCTTCTTTCAAAGTCACATTTCTCCTTGGATAAGTGATAATTGATGGCGCGTAGCAAAAGGATCACATGGTAAGGCGTGAAGCAGACCAGGAAGAACAAGACGACAGCCACGGCCAGGTTACGAACTTTGACTTTGGTCCGTAGCTTCAGGCCCGTGCTAGCTTGCACGTTAACAAGGATGGCCAAGTTGGTGACTATTAAAATGCACAGCGGGATGAAGAAACCGACGAAGAAGCGGGCGTAGTTGAGTGCCGTCACGACATCCGAAGGGTTGCTCGGCTCGAAGCACCGCTTCTCCTCCATTTTCTCCGAGTTGCCCTCCGTCATGGTGAAAACCGGCACGTGTCCCACTGCAACGACTAGCACAATCACAACAGTGATGATCACGGCATGCCTCATCTTTCTCAGACCTCGAGACTCCACAGCGTAGACCACCCCGACAAAGCGGTCCATGGAAATGCAGCACATCAAGAAGATACTGATGTACATGTTGTTGAAGAACACGTAGCCGGTGACCTTACAGGCCAGAGAGCCCCATTCCCAGCGATGGCCTCTGTTGATGTAAATGGCCCAGAGCGGAAGTGTACCTAGATACATCAGGTCACACACTGACAGGCTGAAGAGGTAGATTCCTAGAACGTTCTTCCGACACACTTCGATGAGCGTGAAGAAGACTGTGATCAGGTTAGCAGGCAGACCTACTGTGATGACTATACTGTAGAGAGCCACAAGTGGAAGTGGGTTTTCTTCATCGTAGGGCGGCTCACAACCGTTACTGCGGTTTTGGAGTATTAATGTTGCATTGGTTATGTTCATGGTCACTGGGAGGCTGAGATTATCCAAAAAGATTTAAAAAAAGAATGGTTAAATTAAAGAAACATGGGGTTAGCAGTAGTTAAATAGTGCTACCTTAAGTATAATAAATACATTTGCAGAAGTATGTTATCGTTTCCACTCAGATTATTTCCCACAGCAAAGTCAATTATTATTAAATTATTATTTTTAGAGAAAATGTTTTCACAATGATAGCAAAAAATATATATTTAAGATTTTTTTCAAAGTATTTTAAAAGATTTTTTTTTCTCAGAAATAATACTTTCTCTCAAAACTTTTTTTAGTCTCAAATATAATTTTTTGCTATTGATATGAAAACTTTTTCTCTCAAATTTTTTTTTTCTCTCATGAAATGCTTTTTTGCTATCAGTGTGATAACTTTTTCTCTCAAACTTTTTTTTTCTCAGATCATTTATTTTCTCGCATGTAATAAAGACACATTAATAGCTCCATATATTTCTACTATACAGGACATTTTTATGTCCACATTTCACTGATGCGACCGACCACACTATTTAGTTGAACTTACAGAAATAATTGAATTCTAAAGCATGTGACCTATGGCGTCCACCATGAGGGACCCACACCATAGTAAATAAAACATTAGGCTACTGATAAATGCCTAACACATCTAGAAATGAATACTTAAAAAAAAATTATTATTATCATCATTATTTCAATAAAATTTAAAAAAAAAGTATGATGTCAAAATGTTTTATAAGTAGTTCTTAAAAGAAATGCTGCATTAGAGAAAGCGTTCTTTTTATAGCATTTTTAAACTTCAGAACAGTACCAGTAGTTTTATCAAATTCGATTATTACAATTCAATAACATGATGTGTAAATTGTAGTTTGATTGTATTTAGTGTAGTTGTTTCCCTTGAAGAGGTAATTTGAATCCACACCTTTTTTTGCATAACGAATAAAACAGTTACCTCTTCCAGCTGATCGAGGAAACTCCTACTCATCAGTGTTCATATCACAAATCTCTTTTCCTATTTGTCAACGTTATATTATATAACACAAGCCCGAACGCTCTTTTTTCATCCCCACGACTGCGTTAGATGCGTCCAGCAACACAGCTAAAAGGAAATGAAGTGATAAGGATGAGCAGGTGTTCAGTTATTATCTGCAGTTACGTGTGAAATGCTGTCACTCACGTACGGTGTAGACGGAGGGGAATTAGTATGCAAATACCGTAGTATGCGTTTTGTAGTTTTGATACGTTTGATACAGGAAGACATCTGAGTAACATTTTAAGTATTTATAGAGTGATACAATTTTTATTTTACATTTCCTTAAAAATGTTAGGTAATTTGTGGACATTATTATTATTATTTCATATATATTATTTTCTTCACATTATTTTATCTTTAAATACGTGGTGGCTCTTAGGCTACAACTGTAGCCTATATTTGCTGCATTTTACCTAAGCGTGATGAAAGCTGGTCCTTAAAACACCTGCGTTTACTATGTGATCATATTCGAAGAAGGCAATCTCTGATTATTAAACATAAGATAAACACTCAAAACATTTTTCTCGTCACTATATTTGGATTGCATGAATTATACACAACTGCTCTTCAGGGTTAAATAAAGTTCAATAATCCAGAAGTAGAACGTGAGACAAAAAGTTCCTCTAGAGGGCGCTGCAGGGATAAAAATGTTTATTTTTATTCTTATTCTGATTATTTTGTGTGTGAAAATGGCTACTTTACAAAGAATAAAAATTATTTATTAATTTATTCATATAGATCCATACCCGTTTGACTTTGTTTCGTACGTGGAACACAACATTATCATCACATTATTATTCCTTGTGATTTAATTAAATTTTGACTAAAAATTGGGGGGAAAATCTTGTTATTAATAATTTGATTGAATCTTCCGGTATACTGATAATCTAAAATAATAAAACGTCATACATTCAACAATTATTTTTTTCAATATAAAATAATTATTATAACTTTTTAAATTATTTTTCGTGTGATGTAATTTGTGTCTAAAACCACATGCTTTTATAATTTGATTAAAATCTGTGATGACATTTCAATGTAGCCTATATTTAACATTTTTGTTATATTAAAGAATTCAATCCATCAAGACTTTTAAACTGTTGCAAATCCGTCCTGGGTGTGTTGCTGTGGTGACGCTTTACGGCATTTGAATCATGGCGGAGTCGCTGAACGGTGTACAGTTGAGCACGGTAAATATTTGATTTCAACCACTTCAGACACAATTGCAATCGCATGTCACGAGTTTTTCAATAGATTGTGCTTTTAGCAGGGAAAGATATATGCTGAA
The DNA here is from genome assembly GCA_036326025.1 of Chrosomus eos. Taxonomy (NCBI): domain Eukaryota; kingdom Metazoa; phylum Chordata; class Actinopteri; order Cypriniformes; family Leuciscidae; genus Chrosomus; species Chrosomus eos. The sequence continues at coordinate 8,491,545 of CM070832.1, read as the reverse complement.
TCTGCGTGGTAAACCTGTAGATTATGTTTTATTTACGATTTAATGCTGAACATTTTGGTCATATACTAGATTTTGTTGACATGAGTGTTGTTTATCATCTAGCATGTAAACCAGCAGATTTAACTGCGCTCTATTCTACACCATCGCATATTTTATGGCATTTAGTACGGGTTTTGTCTCTTTAAATATGTAACATGAGCTGTTCATAATTTGTGTTAAATGGTTGGTAGAAAATTATTGCAGAGACGAGCAGTTTTTTGTTACATTTTCGGGCTGATGCTTTTAAAAGTGTAATTTGTTTATGAAACGTTACACTTTCACTTAAATTGGGTTGAATAAGACATTTTGAGAGACAACATTTTTACCAGGTCTTCGGCCTTGTGCAATTTTTTTCACCTTTTAATGCAGCCTTTTTTATAAATATATTTTCGTTATTTATAATCAGAATAGCTGTTTTTTATTTGATATTTGCTAGTAAAGAATGTAGTCTAGCATGTTCTAACCATATTTAATATGTGGTTAACTAACTTATACTTCTTCAAAATGACCCTCCCCCTCTCACAAATAACATTTAGCAAGTTTAGAAATGTTTGATTGTGAATGTTGCGCAAGATTTGAAACGCAAGTATGTGTCAGCACTGACCCTTGGTTTTCCTTGAATGATCCTGTGGCAGGCAGTGAGGTTAACTCAATCATCAATTTATATTATAATTAAAATATATTTCTTCCTGGTCTAAACAATAATCAATCAAAGAGATTTTGGTAAAAATATTGGGAAGACTGTGATCAGACTCATTATAATTGTTAGATTGTGCCAACAATAAAGACAATCTGTAAACTGTTTTTCATGCTTGACTTTCACTGTTTTACAATGCTTTTTTTGTTGAAAATTTTGCTTCTCCATAGAAAACAAAAGGACCATTTATGATTATTGTATTAGTCACTGACAATTATTGGGACCTAAAGCTTTCTCTCATTATAAAGGTCACAAAAGCACCATAAAAGTGGGCTTACTACTCTTTTGTTTCAATAAATTACCTTTTTTTTAATGAGGAGAATGTTTTGATTGCTAAAATGTAATTTTTGAACACCCATATTTAAAAATATAAAATTCCATATTTCCATATATGATCATTTAATGTATTTTGTTAGTTTATTATATTGTTTATGCTCTTTCTCATTTGCCACCAGAAATGGCAGGAGTCTTCAAACAGAGGGGCTGCTATACTCCGCTATTTGGGGGAGCAGGTCCCCCTTATTTACTGCCTAGAGAGAGAGCCACAACAAGGAGAAGAGGAGCAAAAGGTTGAGGAACGCCTCCTGTACCCTCTGGAGTGTTTTCTTTTTGGGGAGGACCCCTGTGTGGGCTTGGAGAAGCTACAGCAACACAACAGCAGCTCATCTGCTCAGCAGTGTGGACGTGTCTTCAAAGAGGGCGAGACCGTTTACTCCTGCAGGTTAGAATGGAGACCGTTTAATACAATACTTCACAGTTCATGCAGTCACCATCAAATGAAAGTGACACGTGAAGGCCAAGTTTGGTAACCCATACCTGGAATTTGTCCTCTGCATTTAACTTGGTGCCAAATTAGTGCACACACATTAGGAGTAGTGAGTAGTGCACACACATTAGGAGTAGTGAGTAGTGCACACACATTAGGAGTATGAGTAGTGAAACACATTAGGAGTAGTGAGTAGTGAACACACATTAGGAGTAGTGAGTAGTGAACACACATTAGGAGTAGTGAGTAGTGAACACACATTAGGAGTAGTGAGTAGTGAACACACATTAGAGGAGTAGTGAACACACATTAGGAGTAGTGAAACACACATTAGGGGTAGTGAGTGGTGCACACACATTAGGAGTAGTGAGTAGTGCACACGCATTAGGAGTAGTGAGTAGTGAACACGCATTAGGAGTAGTGAGTAGTGCACACGCATTAGGAGTAATGAGTACTGAACACACATTAGGAGTAGTGAACACGCATTAGGAGTAGGGAGTAGTGAACACGCATTAGGAGTAGTGAGTAGTGCACACACATTAGGAGTAGTGAGTAGTGCACACACATTAGGAGTAGTGAGTAGTGAACACGCATTAGGAGTAGTGAGTAGTGCACACGCATTAGGAGTAATGAGTACTGAACACACATTAGGAGTAGTGAACACGCATTAGGAGTAGTGAGTAGTGAACACGCATTAGGAGTAGTGCACACACATTAGGAGTAGTGAGTAGTGCACACACATTAGGAGTAGTGAGTAGTGAACACAAAATAGGAGTAGTGAGTAGTGAACACGCATAGTAGTGAGTAGTGACCATTGAGTAGTGAGTATAACAGGCAATAGGAGTAGTGAGTAGTGCACACACATTAGGAGTATTAGGAGTAGTGAGTAGTGCACACACATTAGGAGTAGTGAGTAGTGAACACACATTAGGAGTAGTGAGTAGTGCACACACACATTAGGAGTAGTGAGTAGTGCACACACACATTAGGAGTAGTAAGTAGTGCACACACACATTAGGAGTAGTGAGTAGTGCACACACACATTAGGAGTAGTAAGTAGTGCACACACACATTAGGAGTAGTGAGTAGTGAACATGCTCACTGCAAACTTTGGACACACACCGGGAGCAGTGGGCAGCCATTTTCTGTGTCAAATTTCTTATTTGGGCATTGTTTTGAAGCGCATTGTTCATTGGACAGCCTTCGTCAATGGACAATGCACACTTTGCTTATTCAAGTTAGTGGCGAGGCCAGATTTTTTAAAGTGAGTGGACCTTGGTGAAATGGGGTGGACCTCAATGCCAACTCTCAAATTACGTTATCATGGGATATAAATAATTAGACAATGAAGATGAGTTAAACGTGATTTATTTTCAGCCAACAGTTTCATGAAAACAACCAAATCTATTATAAACAGGCTTTAAATAACCAATGAACAGAATAGGAACAATAGATGAAGGTAAATAATTATAGACATAGTGTGTAAGGCTGGGCAAGGCTTCCCCTGGCCTTTTCTCACTCAAAAACCACTGCCGACTGCTGCTTCTGATTGCTTTTAGACTTGTAGTTAAAAGCTGCTCATAACTGCTGGTCAAGGATCAGTTTGCTCCGTAATAATAGCATATTGGCGATTTGGCAAATGATCCTGTGCATATCATCTATGTTTACACTTTGGAGAGCATCAAATGTTTATTTTTACAGCGTGCTTTTGCAGCGTTGAGCAGTGTATCTAATGACAGACATGTCTGTTGATTTCTTGAATGCAATGGCCAATCAGAGGTGTTTAAGTTAGAATCCACTAACTGCTCAAAGCCAGAGTCTTGTCCAGTTCTGCACGCTCACAAATCCTCTCATTAGAACAAGGTGTAGACATATTATATAAGCATTAAGCAATATCACATGAGTAGCCGTGTCATATGGCTATTGTGTTTATACAACTGTATGATGGCACAACTGTGTAAATAAACCCGAAACAACAATGGAGTGTCTTTAAAACCCTCTTTCTTCCGCCACGGATTCAAATCTCAGGTTGAAAATTTAACAGATGAGCCCAAGCCACTGTTACTCATTCTAAAATGTCAAGTCAAGTCACCTTTGTTTATATAGCGCTTTTTACAATACAAATTGTTTCAAAGCAGCTTTACAGAGATAACAGGAAAATAATGTTGTAATAGTATTGTTAAATTTAAAATGAAATGTTAAATGTCCCCAACTAAGCAAGCCAAAAGCCAATGGCGACAAAGGCGAAGAGAGGCGAAAAAGGCGACAGTGGCAAGGAACCAAAACTCCATCAAGGTGACGGAATGGAGAAAAAAACCTTGGGAGAACCCAGGCTCAGTCGGGGACCAGTCCTTCTTTGGCCAACAAACCAACAGTGTATTATTATGATTCAGGCAGCATTACAGGTCAGAAGTCAGATGGGATCAGAACTTTCACGATATTTATCCAGTTCATCTAGTTCATCTGGTTATGGCCAGAGTCATCACACTGGTGTGGAGATGACATTCTAAAATGTCACTTAAGAAATGTCAACAAGGAATGAGGAGTTGCTTCTTGTATTATGTAGAGTAGAGTATAATGAGAGAGAGAGATCGACTAAGCAAGTGAATTATCTGCTTCTAGCTGATATTCTTCAGGTCAATCTTATATTCATAATCATAAAGTCGGTAGGAAAGCAATGTCTTTGTCATTTTAACAGTTAAGTGGATTTCCCATGACAGCGCTAGTCAATGCATTTGTAAGCTGCGTGTTTGTTTACAACCTTGTTTCAGTCCCTCCCTTTTAATATAAAAGTCTTTGCTACTGACTTCCTCCATAAAGACAGTCTTTACCGTCATCTAATGGTGTAATGTGACTTTCACTGAAGTCGAAATCAAAATCACTAACTTAATATAAACTTTCTCAATAGAAATTGCATATTTGAGGTATAAATAACTACATTCTCGCCTAAAAAACTCTTTCCGTGACAACAACAGTAATATTTGTAAAATTATGATTTTCTCGTCTGCCATGACCCTCTCTGTGAGAAATGCTGCGGAGTGATGCAAACGGTTCCAGCCAATCAGAATCGAGAACCAGAATCAATTACAGACAATAATTGATATATATGTTTTATTATAATATATAAAATATCAATGTAGCTTTCATGAGGAGCCCTGTTCAGTGTATAGGCTGCATTTGACACTATTGCTTCCCTTATCCTTGAATAATCCTTATATGTATTTCCAGGGACTGTGCAATCGATCCCACCTGTGTACTCTGCATAGAATGCTTCCAGAATAGTGTGCACAAAAGTCATCGCTACAAGGTACATGCACTCATTATTATTATTATTATTATTTTTTAACTTTGAATGTTTATGATATATATTTTTTTAAATGTAATTTGTAATGTAAAAATGTAATTATATTATATATTCATATACAATGTAATATATTATATTATGTATTTGTTTTCTAATTAATATTATTTACATCGCAACCGCAGATGCATGCCTCAGCAGGAGGAGGTTTTTGCGATTGCGGAGACTTGGAGGCTTGGAAGACCGGACCCTGTTGCTCTCAACACGACCCTGGCACTTCACTTGCTATGGAAACGGTACAGTTCATTCTCCAGAAGCTTATCGATGTTAAGATTGTTGCCGATTTTTACCGTGAACCGTATTGTTGAACTAACTTCCTGGCTTGAGGTCAGAGGAACTGCGTTTGCTAACCCCTGACCCTCCCTCCCTCTGTGGGAAAACAGAGTGTGGGAAAGTGACACACTGGAGGGCCGTGATGCAAAACCAGCTGGAAAAAACAAACAGACTGCAGGGGTAGAAGAATAAGTCAAGTCTTGCGTGAGAGGGTTTGTTGTACAAGTAAATAAATGTGTTAGAATGAAACTAATAGACTTGGTGTTTAAGTCTATAATTGATTTAAATCCCAGTATTCCACCAAAAGCTAGGATGTACTGATATGGGATGTAGTCATGACTGATTTCTAGCTGTGCCTGGATTTTGGCCTGGAAAGCAGATGGTCTGTTTCAGTGGTCAGATAATGCAATAGATCCGACGTGATCAGATCAGGGTGTAGATTCACACTCACTCACGGCCACTCACCGCATACTCACGTTTGTCGGAAAACAGCAGGTGCCTTTTTGTCTTTGACACCCTCAGGCGAGATCTGAACATGACAGATGGGCATTAACCCAAAACAACAAACATCATATCCTGCTCAAAGGGTCTGCCATGTTTTGTGTCTTATCTTTTTGCTGCTTGCACAATTAATTTATGAGCACTTTCGGTACCTGAACTCTATTATTGGAGTGACTGGCTTTTAGGAGATGTTACAGATTGTGATCTTCTGGTGGTGTTCAGAAAATTGAGGATTTTTCGAAGGCTACTGCAGTAGTCCTCTGGGAACTTGACTTCTTGCCAGATATCAGACAAATATACAAATGAGAATAAACAACAATGATGTTATTTTTGTGATCTTCCCTCTGTGAGCCTGCTGTCCCAGTATTTAGCAGAATGACCAAGCTGTTGTTTTCCACACTGTGAAAGTGCTATCAAGCTCCATAAACAAAAATAAAGGCATAATCAAAGTAGTCCACATGACTCGCGCACTGTATTTCAAATTTACTAAGCTCTTGTGAGACAAAGGCCACAGTTTAAACTATTCACTGAAAATCTTCTCATCCACTCAAGCTCTGAAATTCAAATTTTCATTGTACGTAGCTGAATAAAGGAAATGAGGGGCTGCCTATAACCAGAGCCGTTATCCAACTGATATCACTGGATATCGCCAAGACCTGAACATACACATACATTTCTTATTTCGGCTACATACTGACACACTTGCCTGTCAATTTCTTGGAAGCGGCCGCTTTGATGCGGCGTAATAATGATGCAGTCTTGCCCAGAGCTTGCCCTCTGACTTCTGGGAGAAACTGCGGTCTTTTCAGTGCTATGTGAGGCTATATATTGGGTTAAGGGAAAAACATTCATATCCCTTGGATCAGAGTGGTAATGCGATGTAACACCTGTGTTTTTGACATGCTAATGCTTTTAATGTACATAAAAAGGTGAGAAAATCAGTCATTGTAAAATCTACCGGAAATGACCACAGCTTATTTTTATGGTATGCCATAAAGTGTTTATTTTTTAATGTGATTGTTGTTTAATTTTACCAGTATGTACCATAGTTTCAATACAAAAATTAAAACGTGAAAAATATGCAATATGAAAATTAGGTCACACTTTTAGATTAGGGTCCAATTTTCACTATTAACTATGACGTTTGCCTCAATGAACTTGTAATGACTGCTTATTAATAGTTGTTTAGTTTAGGTATTAGGTTGGATTAAGGGATGTAGAATATGGTATAATTCAGAATAAGGCATTAATATGTGCTTTATAAGTTCTAATAAACAGCCAATATCCTGGTAATATTCATGTTAAATAGCAACTAGTTAATAGTTTGAATTGGACCTTAAACTGAAGGGTTACCGAAATCTGTTTTTAAATAAAAGCATTTTCTTTATAAAATACCGTAAAACTTCAAATAATAGCCGAGTCCCGAATAGACGCCTGTCTCTTTTACACGCCTGGTGTGGCGACAGGTTTGGGTAAATAGAGGCCGGGTCTGTTTTTTAGTTTCGGGTTGTATTTAATCTTCTAAAACACTTCCGATCGTCCGCTTTTTGGTGGCCGCCAAAGCAAATTTGTGTTCTGCCAAAGCCTTTTTTTGATAAGTGAGTGATGTAAAATACGCGCTTGGATATGCGCAATGCGCTTGACAGACGAGCAGAGAGAGAGAGAGAGAGAGAGAGAGAGCGCCCTGGCCGCGCGCGCGCGCACTCTCACGTCTTCAAACAACAGGAGCGCTGTCTTGCTCTCTCTCCCTCGCGCATATTAATCAAAATCAATGGACACGATAGTAAAAGGTCGGAAGACCGCAGTTTCACGTGGAGCATTTGGAGGTTTTTAGAGATTAGAGACTCTAGGAACAAAATCTCAATGAACAACATCTTAACACTAAATTTTAAAGGCTTGTCTCATATAGACGCCTGTCTCAAATACAAGCCGGTGCAGTTAGACGATTTGGGTAAATAAAAGCCCGGGCTATTATTTGAAGTTTTACGGTACATGATTTGGTCTTCAAAAAGCCTTTTTCCAAAAGGTACATCTTGAAAAAAAACAGTATTACAGATTTTTGTAGGTAAGATCAAAACCAATTGTATACAAAAAGTTGAATCATTCTGTGAACAACTAAAAGCGAAACAATTCTCAGTGACAGATGCCGTTGTGTGTGTCACAGGATGAGTGTGTGATGGATCCAGATCTTCAAGGAAGGGCTCAGGCGCTGTTCCACCTGCTACTGCGGTACACGGCAGACATGCTGGTCTGGGAAGAGAACAATGAACTATTAGAAGAGCTGAAGCCAAAGTGAGATATGCAGTTACGTACTCCAACTTCAGCCAAAAAGGTTCAAGGTTAATGTTGTTTGATATTGTGTTTAGAGTGAAAGAAGACGCCTACTACTGTGTACTCTACAACGATGAACATCACTCATATGACCACGTGATCTACACACTTCAGCGAGCGATCGCCTGTGACCAGAATCAGGCTCAAATCTACACCGCACTCATTGACAAGGAAGTGAGTTTTCTTAGCATCCGCTTTCCACATGGCCTTACGTTGTCAATGTACAGACTATTCAATAGTGGCGTTATTATGATGTCAGGGGCGGAAAGCAGTGAAGAGAGGTACCCTCAGATCCTGTCAAGACGCCAGGGATAATATCAAGGTAAACGGACTTCTACACTCTTTATATACACTCATTTTTAAACGGTTGTTTTTAGATGTAATGACTATTTAAAATGCGCATTTGAATTCCCTCTGCAGCGTAACTCAGAGCACATTATCCAGAGGCCTTTGCGGGTGGAGATTCTTCACACTGCTGTTATGGCTCATCAGACCTTCGCCCTCAGACTAGGCGCATGGTTCCAGAAGATCATTGGCTACTCAGGTAGACCATTTAGGACTCGTGAACTAAGGACTGCTTCTTATTCATAACTGTTCTGTTTTTAACAACAGTTACATTTACTCTGCATTCATTTCATGGTTGTAGTGAGCCCTTCTGAATCTATGGTGCAAACATGGATTCAGCCCTTCTGAGGGTGTGTTCAGACTTGGCATACTCTGGTGCGAGAGATAGTGCAGTTGGTGCGCACCAAATTCGACTGAAATATGAATGCACGGACCGAAGACATGTAAACGAAACAACAACATGACATGAAACAAGATGCGACCCTAAAAAGGACAGAATTCTCAAGCATACAGTAGTTTTTCCTCTACATAGTTGTGATTTGGCCATCACAGTTGTCAGAAGCATGTCTTCTTGCAATTGATCTTTATTTGTGTGTGTATAAAGGAGGAGTTCGTAATATTCCTTAAAAGAAAATTTATATCTGTGATGCAGATATTTCAGCATTTGCAGGATTTCTATTTTCAGGATTTATTGATGAATAAAAAGTTTAAAAGAATTGTAGGATTTTTTTCTAACAATATAGATCTTTACTATTCTTTTTTAAAATAAGTGCTGTTCTTTTTTAACTTTTTATTCATCAAAGAATCCTGAAAAATTGCATCACAGGTTATAAAAAAATATTAAGCAGCATAACTGTTACCAATGTTGATTATAACTGAGTATCATATCAGCATATTAGAAAGATTTCTGAAGGATCATGTGACTAAAGACTGGAGTAATAATGCTGAAAATTCAGCTTTGCATCATAGAAATACATTCTCTATTAACCCTTTATGACCTGCCATAGAACAATTCCACCAGAGTATATCTTTGTATTTTTACATGCTGTGCTGTCATTTTTTTGAGCATTTTCATATGCCATACATCAAAATAATCCTTACTCTCCCAGTTTGAAGGCTATGTTTGTAATAAATCAATAGTAACTATATAAATATCTCAAAAGTGCAATAAACAAAAAGAAAAAAAAAATATTATTTTTTTTTACATATTTTCTTCAATACAAAAAATTAATAAATGTCAACTTCAAACTTGTCAATGAGAAAAACGTGCACAAAACAATTTAAAACTATACAGAATTGATTTGAACTGTTTACATAAATTAGTTTTTAAGATACACTCATTTTTACACTCATTCAAAAAAAAGGCGTGTACTTTCGTTTAGACATAACGCTGCGTGTGTGCGCGTGCCCGCGCTCGCGCGTGTGTGTGTGTGTGTGTGAATGTCCTTGTATTTGTGAACGTCTAAAGGAGAAAGAAATAATAAAATAAAGCGATGGTAAAAAGACAATAACGATATAAGGAACATATAGCAAATGGGAGTCAAACGGGAGTCAAACGCATGGTCAAATGACGCAGCGTGTGACGTCACAACACGTGACACACCCGGGGGTCATAGTGCACAGAACGTGATACGTCAATGAGTCATCGGAAGACGTAAATATCAATCGCAGATCTACAGAACATGTGCGCAAAGACGTGCAATTCATTTTTGTTGTTGTTTTTTGTAAACGAATATTACGCAGTTTGTACAGACTGATTAGAGGGTGAAAACAACGCAACATAAGCATGTTGGAGGCTTGATCTGAACATGTTACATCTCTGGTTTTGTATGCAAAAAGAATGATTGAGCTAGCCATTTGGTTTCAGTTTCTATAGGCTTTTAAACAGACACACGCAAATGGGAGCGCCGACGCTCCCGTCGGTCTTAAAGGGTTAAAGTATGTTAAAATAGAAAACCATTATTTTTCATTTTTAATAACATTTCACTATATATTTTTTTTTCTGTATTTTTTTTATCAAATAAATGCAGGCTTAATGATCATAAGAGACTTCTTTTAAATACAAGTTTCCAAACTTTTGACCGGTACTCTATAATTATAATCTGTATCTATTTATACATTTTAATATATTTTTTTCCTTAAAAGAATTGTTACCAGGGTTTTGAGACCGGCTTTTATGTTGCTTATTTTTATAATAGATGTTGAGGTTTTGTCTTGTCGTTGGATCTGTAGTTGGCTTCAGGGAGGTCTTCTGTCAGGTGGCTTTGGAGCCGTCCGCAGACACGGATAAACTCTGCTTGATCAGTCGACTCATGCTGCATGATGCCAAACTTTATAAAGGTAAATATTGCAATCTCTACAACAGGGCTGTCGCGATATACCGGTCTTGATGATAATCATATTTAAAAAATGAAATATCATTATGCTAATAAGGGTTGTCCAAAAATGCTGGTATTAGCGATAACTAATATTTAACATTAATAGTACACATATGATAGGGTGACCAACTGTCCTGTTTTCCCGGGACATCTCCTGTTTTCATATAACAATATAACAAATTTCTATCCATACAGAGTAGGCATAACCTACTTTAAATGTATTGAAATTAATAAGGTTTCTTTGAGTAAACTTCGAGTATCATTTAGGCCTATCTGTTTGCCGGGCCGAGTGTCCTGTTTTTTCAGGACAAAATATGGTCACCCTAACATATGATGATATGACATGTAAATAATCCAGCGCCAGTATCCGGTTGACATTCCAATTTACAGTCGGTGGCGGTATTGCACCATAACGCTGGTTTCCACCTGTCATAAAACACAAGCAGACAAAGAGCGCAGCTTTTTCTGCCGCGTAAAAGCATGTTGTCGGATATGAAAGAGAGGACACTCTTAGAGAGTTAGCTTGCTAGTTTTGGATTCCATGAAAATTACTTTTTAATTAGCCCAGTCTGCAGGACTATTTTTACACAAAAGATGTGAGCATTATGGAACAATAATTTTCCACATGTAATTTGTTTCTTTCTAACTCTACACCGGAGGGCGCCCTTGCGCAGAAATGCTACAAGTGAGACTCATAGAAGTAATAAAATGTATTTCCAAGATATCCCTAATATGTACCAAGGGGGTAATCCACTAACCTGACTCCGCCAGATGGATTTGCTCCGCATATCCATCTGGAAACCTTCCGTTGAAGTAGTTTTGGTAAGGGGCGAAAATACTGGTTAGCTGATTGGCCTATGTTGGTGATAGACGGGCCAAATCAACCAATCAGATCAACGAAGCATATGAGAGCGACGACGAAAACACAACCACAAGCCAGGCTACTCTTGCTGCTGCAGGTAAAGGCTCGTTAGCTCTGTAATTCCGTAATAACTCTGTAATTCCGATAAAACTTGCTCGATAGCCACACTGATGCTAGTTTCATCCGCTGAAGCCGCCATGTACTTAAGACTGAACTGTCGCGCTTCTCGTTGCGTCACACCTCAACCCGCCTCAAAGCCAACGCTGATTGGACGTTCGTTTGGTGAACTGCTCCCAAATTTTCTTTAACGGAAAGTATCCAGACTGATCTGCGAGTGAAACCTTGAAAGCTCGCGAGATCAGGATGGTCTCACGAGGCTAGTAATCCACCAGCCGGAAACTGAAGTCTCCCGGGGGCCGCCATTGGCTAACAAGCCTTCACCTGCTGTTAGCATTCCATTGACTCCCATTCATTTTGGCGTCACTTTGACAGCGAATAACTTTACATCGGAGGCGTTTAAAAACTCCATTTGTCCATTGTTTATTTCTAAAGAAACACGACAATGTATAAAAGGCTCCATTACCTTGTATCTTAGGTTGTGGCCCCATAGAAGCAGTTTTTCATAGGCTAACGATTGCGTCATAATACGAGACTCTGTCGCACAATAGAGAAATTACCGTATAGACAGAAGTAGAAGCTTGCGCTCAATCGGGGGATGTGGAGGCATAAAGTCAAGGGAGAAGCCCATAGAGAGTTATAAAGTTGCTCTGCTGCTCATGAACAGCTCTTACTCACGATCTCCGGCTCTGAGAGATTCGGAAGGGAATGATTCAGATTCCTCTTGGCACCGCTACTAGAAGACATACAACTGTCAGTCAGGTTGCTCACGTCACATCTACGTCATCAAGCTCAGTTTGAGTCTGCGCAGTGCGCTTGGCAATCAGGAAGTGAGTGCTTCTAATTGACTTCTCTTTTCTCCGTTGAAGTCTATGGGGTCGCTGTGTCCATTTCTTTTACTGTCTGTTTCCAGGATGTCCCTAATATGGACATAGACATCCTGTTGCTGAACAAAATTTTGACTGATTAAACATGAAGAGAATTAACACACCATTACAGTAATGTTTTATCTGTGTTCTTCAAGCCACCTTGAGTATTTTCATAAAGATAATGTATATTTATAATGCAGTGCCAATTGACATTGACATAGCCTTTATCTCTGTATAGAATACTATAAAATAATATAATTTCTGCCTCATTCTGTGATAAGAAGCCACATCAATTCACAGAAGGAAGTTATTTCAAACTGGTTTCCATTAAGTGTAATTGTTCAATTTAAATGCAATGGTGTGATTCTTCAAAAAAAGAAAAAAAGGATGAATTTGACTGGTAGCATTACTATTATTATTATTTAAAAAATATTTATATATTTTATTCTATAATAATCTATAATAATTATCATTATTGTCAATTCTTTTGGCCATGAGAATCATTTAGTAACAAATCTGGTATCGTGACACCCCTACTCTACAATTAAGTTATACACATTCAATAGCCTGAAAACATTTCAAAATCTGGTTAGATCATCTTAGCACTGTCTCTAAATCTCTTTATTTATTTATTTTTTACTCTCCTCAGGAGCCCGCAAGGTCGTCCATGAGTTAATTTTCACTAGTTTACTGATGGACACCGAATACAAGAGGCAGTTTGCCATGAAATTCACAGAGGTATCATTTTGCAGCTGCATATCATTTCACATATATTTGAATGTTTAAGTAATATTGTAGTTGTTGTTTTACACTTGTCACATGCTTGGCATTAGCACAAACAGCCGAGATGAGGTCTAACGTGTGTACATCATGTTTCAGCACTACAAGCAGCTTCAGGAAGACTTCATCAGCGATGACCATCAGAGGAACATCTCCATCACAGCCTTGTCTGTGCAAATCTACACTGTTCCCACATTGGTATGATGGACGTCTAGCAGAAATTACAGCAGTCACGTGACTAAAATGTGCAGCGTTTTTCTGTATCTAGAAATCCATTGGGTTCATTGCATTTATGAGTTTCCTACTCATAAATGCAATTAAAATGTAATTAAATGTAATCACAAGAAGTCTACATTATAAACATTGTAGTTACATAGTAATTAGTTATTATAACTTAGTAATTACAAGGATAATCAATTTTGTATGTGTTAGCATACAAGAATGTGAGAATGCAGTCTGATCAGAAGTCATCTTGTTCAAATATTGCACATAAGTTGTATGGATTAATAGATTTTAGAATCTAAAACCTTTTTTTCACTATAAAGAATCTTTTGTGCATTGAAAATGTTCCACGGATGTTAAAGCTTTGTCATGGAACCGTTGATCCTAATAATGATCCTTACATTTTTTTAGGGAACTAACCTACTTCTTAGTCCAGTTAAAGGTATTTAACATTTTCCTCTTTTTCTTCAGGCTAGGCAGTTGATAGAGGAGGGCAACGTCATCAAGGTCATTATAGACACTGTAATGGAGATGATGCGGGAACATCTGGACAACAACCACCGCTTCCACTTCCAGGGCCACAACCCCGACAAGTTCTTCCGGGTTCAAGTTATCTTCCATGACCTCAGGTCTACACACAACGCTTGAATTATGGAAAATAAAAACAGTTCTGTTTTATTTAGATCATTTGACTCAATTCAGATTTTGACGTTATCAGGTACATTCTTATCAGTAAGCCCTCTGTGTGGACTGAGGCGATGCGGGTGAAGTTCCTCGAAGGTTTATGCGTCTTCCTCCGCTTCCTTTGCTGTATGCAGGTAATGCTTTCTCCCATCTAAAGCTTATTTGCCTGAATCTGTTGTTGGATCTGTGGCTAAATTGAATGTCATTGTTTGATGAAGGGGATGGAGGAGGTGAAGAGGCAGTTTGGTCAGCATGTGGAAGTGGAGCCGGAGTGGGAGGCGGGCTTTACCCTCCAGATGCAGCTACGCCACATTCTTGCCATGTTTCAGGACTGGTGTTCATCTGACGTGAGTCACGGCTTGTCCGAGATCTTGCTTTCCTGTGGTGCTTTTTAGAAAAAGATACATAAAAGTAATTGATGATAGGGAACATTACTAAAATAACATGATTATATAGTATGAATATATTAAATAAATACACTACCAATTAAAACTTTGGGGTCAATAATATTTAAAAGGTTTTTGAAAGAAGATACTACTTTGATAAATAAAAAAGGATTTATTTGAAAAAGTTGTTGTAAATTTAAGAACTAGTGACCCGTTACAGATATAATAACTGTCAATTTCAAGATAACATACATTTAAATTGAATATACCTAACCGTCTGGACAGTTTCATATTGAATAAAAATGTCATATGTAAAAAAAATAATAAAAAAATGTCGAGCCAATCACAACCAATTGCCCACCAAAATCAAACAAGGTTTTTCTTTAGATTTTGACATTGCAATGCAAACTTTTAATTGACATCATGAAAATCTAAACTGTTAATCACTTCAGATTCTATGGCCAACAAAGGAAGTGCGGACACATTCACTCATTATTTACAAATATTTTCAATGTTTCACTTTGTGCCACCAGCTGCAAAGTACAGCAGGAGTGCAATCATCAAGTCAACTATTTCTACTTTTCTCAGTTACAAAAAACACTATGGTAAAATAGATTGTGCTTTATTACCATTAGTTATGTTTTATAATCATACTCATGGAAAGAAAATATGTTCTCAAAATCATGTAAAAATCAACTTCAGGTCACCGATTGGCTCCCTGTAATGCTGAGACCAAGTGCTTGAATTCCACAGTTTACTTTTCAAGCCTTACTATTGCTTGCGTGACTGATTATCTTACAACTTGTTTATCCACTAGTTAATGAATTACCTGGAAATGTGACAGTGTGTGTGTGTGTGGTGTGTGTGTGTGTGTGTGTGTGTGTGTGTGGCCCTGATAAAACCTTACGTGGTGGTGACAAAATGTCCCCACAAGGACTGCAGTACTATAAATCATTGACCTTGTGGGAACATTTATGGTCCCCATGAGGAAGACGGCTTATCATACTAAATTATGTTTTTTGAAAATGAAAAAAATACTGAAAGATTTTGTGAGGGTTGTGTTTAGGAGTAGGTTTAGGGGATCGAAAACAGTTTGTACAGTACACAAATCATTACGTCTATGGAAAGTCCCCATAAAACATGGGCGTGTGTGTTCTTTACCCACAGGAGCGGGTTCTGCTGTTGGCCTTTCAGGAGTGTCACAGAGCTCTAATGTCCTGCAGCAACCAGCCCTTCCACAGCGAGCCGACGGACAGCTACATGTGCAAGCAGATCCTCCACTCACGGCCATACAAAGTCTCCCAGGAGCCCGTCTCCATCCACCTGCCCATCTCCAGACTACTGGCTGGTTAGCACAATTGTTGAATTTCTGCATCAGAAGTCAGAATTTGCAGGGTTTCTCGCTGGTGATGTTTTGAAATTACAAAGTTTCTTCAAAAATTGCAGTGTTCTTGCATGAAAGAGATGATTTACTATTTTTCAATGCAACCCATATTTTTTTCTTCTACCAATATTATTTTATTGTACATTGTTCCTTTCAAACTATTTTGGCAGAACATCTGCTGACATGTATGACTGTGACGTGAGCTCCAAAAACCTGTTTGACTGCATTCCTTTTAAAAAACAAAACTAAAACAATAATCTGCTTTCATTAATTAGATTTTGTGACATGCTTTTAATAGATTTTTTGATGCAAAGCTGAAATTTCAGCATCATTACTCCAGTCTTTAGTGTCGCATGATCCTTCAGAAATCATTCTGATTTTGTGCTCAAGAAACATTTCTTCTTATTATTATCATGATAATGAAAAACATGATACTTTTTTCAGGATTCTTTATTAAATAGAAAGTTTATTTAACACATTTTTTTTATACATAGAAATATTTAGAACTCTTTTTGTTAAATTATTTTATTTATTTATATTTGTTTATTTTTAAGGCTTTACTGTCACTTTTGATCAATTTATCTTACTTTCTAAATAAAATGATCAGTTTTCATCAATAATCAATTGATCAATGATCTTTTAAAATAACAAACACAACAACAAAAATGTAGAGACCCCAAACTTTTTAATGGTAGTGTATTTCTATATATTATTTGAACTCATTGATCATGTGTTGCTTCTAATCTCTGGGTGTTTTTAAAGAACTCAACATTTGAATAGGTTATAACATTCTCTACATAATAGGTGTCAAATGCATTTTTGTCTCAGTGCATGCATTGTTTTAGTTTGACAGGGTCGGTGCTAGCTTAGCTTAGCACAATGAATGGAACCCTTTGTTGCCAGCTAGCATGTCCTGAGTAAAAGTGATAATTTTTTTTTTTAAAAACACGTAATTACTTCTTGTGGCCTGGGTATTCACAACGAGTACAAATAGCGATGCAGATTAACACTAGGCGATTTCCTAGGCAGATATTGACTTGGGACTATATTAGGGGGAAGCACAGGCGAAGCAAGAAGTAATTACGTGGGTTTTTATTTTTATCACTTTTACTCAGGACATGCTAGCTGGCACAAAGGATTCCATTCATTGTGCTAAGCTAAGCTAGCGCCGACCCTGTCAAACTAAAACAATGCATGCACTGAGACAAAAATGCATTTGCACACCTATCTAAATGTAGGAAAGAATGTGAATAAGCCATATTTCAAAAAAAAGTGGAGTGTTCCTTTAACCCCAGTCTGTATCTGCTCTCAGGTCTATATGTGCTGCTGTGCCAGAATGGAGCAGTGCAGTACCTCCCTGACTTTGTGGATCCTGTGAGTATAGCTTTCAAGAATAAAATTAACCTGTAATGTGTGAATTACTAGCACTGTGGTTTATAGGTGTGTGTGTGTGTGTGTGTGTTTCAGGTTCAGCTGAACTTCACTGAACTAGCGGATCAGCCCCTGCGCTGTGTTGTGTTGGCGGCTCAGGTCGGTGCCGATATGTGGCGCAGAAACGGCCTGTCACTCGTCAGCCAGGTGAGAGCAACACTAATTCCACAAAAAAAAATATTTTTTAAAGCTTGGTCACACATCAGATGTCACTAAACATAAAAGTAGACAATATTTGTAAGTACAATAGTTAAATTGGTAACATGTTCAAAATCGGAACATAAAAAAGTCTCCAAATAAAAACTGTCGGATCATCAACTGATATTTCAAATACATCCATAGTTTCATTTTAACATCTTGTAAATTTGGATGTGGTGTGAAATAGCGCTTAATGATTTTTGATGGAGTCGATTTTGTATTTAATTTGTAAGAAAATATATGAATTGTATACTTGAGAAGTGAAAAGGACAAAAAACACACACTATGGAACATAATTCAAATGCACAAATTTAAAGGGGTCATATGATGCTAATTAATGTTTTCTTTTTCCTTTAGTGTGTAATGTATCTGTTTGTGCATGTGTACGATCTGCTAAGTTATAAAGCTCATAGACTCCTACAAAGAGATTTATTCTATCTAACAGAGAACACTGATCCAGATCCACTGTGAAACTTTCTGCTCAAGTCATGCTTGCAAAGTTGGTTTCGATCGACCGGCTTGATCATCTGCATTTTCAGAATCTGACTCGGGCCCAAACTGATACTTAAAAACCGATGACATTATTAACTGTGTGTTTACAGTTGCTTAAAGCTGAAGCTCGCGATTATGATAAAGGGGCGTTACATTTCCGACACATGCTTGAGGTGTTTGGCCAATCACAACGCACAAGGTCAGCTGGCCAGTCAGAGCGCACTGAGGATTTTCGGAAGAAGGGGCTTTGTAGAAATAGAGGAGCTGCAATAATGTACAGTATGTCAAAAATAATAATTTTTTTAACATTAAAGGGATACTCCACTTTTTTTGGAAATAGGCTCATTTTACAACTCCCCCAGAGTTAAACTGTTGAGTTTTACCGTTTTTGAATCCATTCAGCCGATTTTCAGATATTTAGAAGAATATCAGTAAGCAGACAGTTTCTGGTCTCATTGACTCCGATAGTATATTTTTTTCCTACTATGGAAGTCAATGAGACCAGAAACAGTTTAACGCTGGGGGAGTTGTAAAATGAGCCTATTTCCAAAAAAAGTGGAGTATCCCTTTAAAGCATCTTAACCTAACCTATTACTCCCAATAATCTAAAATAATGAACTTTTAAAATAGCTTCATATAACCCCTTTAAAGAATAATTCCGGTATTTAGCACTTAGAGTCTTTTTTATAGTTTGTTTTGGATGAACTAGAGTGGTGGACTTAGAAATTTTGACGATGGGTCCTGTCTCGACTTTTTGACTATTTTAAAATCGCCTCTGACCGCTTCAGAGTGGCTGTCTACGAGCATACTGAAACATGTCCTTAAAACAACACTTAACATTAGCTCTCAAAACTGTGAAACTCACCGAGTGGTTAGTGGTGTTCGTTGATGATTAAAAACGAATATATCGGCGCAATGTATGCTTTCAATCCGTGTCATTTATATTTTTTCAGATACCTCACAACCGCGTATAAACTTCCGCTGGATATTTGAGTCTGAAGCGTTAGCACACTCCCGACCACTTGATGGTGACACCACGTTGCCGCAGTTGCTCTGCTCACGCTAGCCTTCTTAGAGACGGAGAACCGAGCGAAAAGACTACAACCAAATGTAAACGGACCCCTTTCGGTATCCGGTAGCGCAGTAATATCAACGATCACTGAGTCCTTCAACAGATATCAATGGAATTTTAAAAAATGGCAAATAAAACACGACAGAAACTGTATTTCGCTACGCTACTTGTTTTGGAACATCAACTAACCACTTGGTGAGTGTCACAGTTTTGAAAACTAACGTTAAGTGTTGTTTTAAGGACATGTTTGTGCATGCCCATAGACAGCCACTCTAAAGCAGTCAGAGGCGATCCTAAAATAGTCAAAAAGTCGAGACAGGACCCATTGTCAAAATTTCTAAATCCACCACTCTAGTTCATCCAATACAAACTAGAAAATAGACTCAACGTGCTAAATGCCGGAATTACCCTTTAAATACACAGGTTGTGTTGTGTCATTAATGTGTTCTAACTTTGGCTGATGTTTGTTGGCTCTGTTGTTAGGTGTATTACTATCAGGATGTTAAGTGCAGGGATGAAATGTTTGATAAGGATGTTATGATGCTGCAGGTATGTGCATAAAATCATAAATGTGTAAATAAAAGCTATGTTATAAAAATATAATATAATTTTAAAATGAATACAAATATATTAATATTAATGACATTTTCTGACCAACCACAGATTGCTGCTTCCAAAATGGAGCCCAATCATTTCCTCATGCTTGTTCTTTTGAGATTTGAACTTTTTGATATTTTTAATGGCAACTGCTCCAGTAAAGATCAGGTGAGTAAGTTGAGATCAAAAATTAGATTTTTTTTTTTAATCATTAATAATTGTTGATTTTGATTGGTTTCTGTGCCTTTTCATCACACAGGAAGTTCTGAAACAGTGGAATAGGTTAACAGAGCAGATGCTCTACCTGATAATCGTCATTGTTGGTAAGATCTCACAACTTGCCCTTTTATTCCCACCATACTTGGTTATGGACATTTTTACAATTTGCTGCCTCTAGTTTATGTGTTATCAGTTGTTTTATGTAAATGGTTTGATTGGAGACACTTCCTTTATTGGTTTGCCTCATATATATTTTACATGCAAAATATGCAGGTGAGCGGTACGTACCTGGAATAAGTCATGTGACTAAGGAGGACGTGACTATGAGGGAGGTTATCCATCTGCTCTGTATTGAACCCATGGCTCATAGCAGCCTGGTCAAAAGCCTGCCTGATAACGTAAGACATTTAGTGCATTTATACTGTATTTAGTACATATATTTCATGTTGTTATTTTAATTTATTGGGAACATTTTACAAAAAGGTCTATTGTTAACTAACTTTAACAATTGTTACAGTCTTTATTAGACTAATGTTAGTTTAAATGTTAGTTAATATAAAGTACAACTGTTCAATAGCAGTTTCCATCAAAATTTGCAAATTTAACGTGCAAAAATGGAATATCGCTTAAAACATTTTTGAAACAATGTCTCCCATTCCATGTGTTCAAGAGAAAAAAATGGTCACTTCTTGGGAAAAATATTAGTGCAAAATATGTGTAATGAAAATGGAAGTTGCTGCAGTCGGGGGAAACCACTGTGACACTTTTTTTTGTACATCAGAGATGACTTGCGCCTCAGAGCACAGACGAAACACAATATACGCTGTCATGCTATCTTGCGTTCAGATGCCTGGTGTTTGGAAAGTCAATCATGTGAGACATTTCTGGGGAGGAATTAAACCAAGTCATTCTGATGAGACACTTTGGCTCAGGCGTTTGAAATAGGTCCGCTGGTTGGTCCAGTTTTCCAATCACATCCAAAAAATGTGTTCCATCGTAGTTTATACACGTGTTCTAATGCATGGTTCATGCAAAAAAAAAAAAAAAGATACATTTGGAAAATTTTAGTTTTAACTGCTGTGCTTTCAAGGTTTGAAATATGCTTGAATTTTTAATATCATCCTTGAAATGCTTGTTTTTTTTTCTTAGAATGCCTCGATTAAATAAATAAATTACTTTTGAAAATAGGATCATTTGCACATCATTGCATTGATATCACATGAGCATTTGCGCTCATGTGTTTTTATTATTCATATTAACTAAAACAGTTAACTTAACTAAGTTAATGAATAAACCTTATTGTAAACTGTTACCTATTTAGTTAAGATATTTATTCAATTATTCAGCATTACAGTAAAATTATGGTAGCCAGTTCCGACTGAGATTTACGTACATTAACTTACTAAATTACATTGTCTGAATGTGTGTGACTAAACTATTAACTTTTATAAAATTGTATCTGTTCTAACTAAATGAATCATTTTTTAATGCATCACAGGAAAGCCACGAAACGGTGCTTGAAACGGTCATCTCCAAGGTTGCCACTTTCAAGTGAGTACATTTCACCAAATGTTTAGTTAGTATTATCAGTTATTACACTGTTATTACTAGTTATTATACCAGTTGTTACACTGAAAGCTGTAAGAAATGCGAAGTATATTCCAAACAGCACTCTCTTACATTTAACTCTTTGTTAAATGCTGTTTAGAAAACCAGGAGTGTCAGGCCATGGCTTGTATGAGCTGAAGAAGGAATATCTGAAAGAGTTTAACCCCTTCTTCTATCATTATTCCAGACCACAGCATAGTAAGGTATATGACGCTCCTGTTATCTCATCGTCTCATTCAGTAAAACATATTAGTCTTGTAACAGCAGGATGATTATTTGTTCATGTTAGGCAGAAGAGGCTCAGAAGAAGAGAAGGAATCGAGAGGGCAGTAATAAAGGTATGTAGAACTGTTTTGTACTGAAAACAACTGTACGCATGTAGTGCAGAAAAAAAAGTGCCAAACAAAAATGCAACATTTGTTTACATACAAATAAGATTAACATTTTTTATGATAATGAATATGAGCAGATCTTTTGAGTCATTGTTTTTACTATATATTACTATATATTTTTGCACCTGAATGCTGCATTGACCAATCAGAAGCCAGGACCGGAACTGTCCATTTTTTTCAACTGAAAATTTAACTTGTCGATGATATCTGATGTTCCTCTATTTTAGCCCTCTGCCCCCCAGTGCCCCCTCACTTTTGTCCAGCATTCTCAAAAATAGTGCATCTCCTCTGCTGTGACGTCTTCATCCATGTTCTGAGGAGAATTCTCCAGAAAGCAGTGGAGGACCGTTCCAACCGATGGACTGAACCCATGATCCAGAGGGTACGACTCGTACGCCTTTTGTTTTTCTAAGAGCATTGTTAGAGTACCTGGAATATCATTGGCTTTGCTGTTTTGATATGGGGATTTTTAACATGCATGTATGACTTTAGGCACTGCACCTTGTAGGCCAGGCTCTACTGGAGGAAAAAACGCAGTTGGAAAGCAGCGGTGCTGAAGAAGTGACCTTTGACTTTAGTCTAAAAGCAAAAAGTAAGATGTTACCCTTTATCTTGGCCAAGCACAACACCTAGTGTGATGCTTTGCATCCTGAAGGCACCGATATACTCACAGCGAAGTTTTTTTCCTTTTCAATGGTATACTGTTAGTGAACATCCTGACGCTGCTGAGAGCGGCGTTAAGATGAATATGTAAATATGTGCTGTGCGCTTTCCTTTAAATGCACAACAAAATGGCAGTGGTGAGAAAACAGCAGTTAAGAAAGCAGCTGATCATAGTAATGTGGATATGTTTGCACAAGCTCTGCAATTCGGCACTCTCGTCATGTGGGAACTCTATTAAAGTCTAAAACTATTGGATCTGCCCAGAGTCACTCTGGATCTGCCATAACCAATCGCTAACGTTTGGTCGTGACATATGTATTTTCCCGAACCCCGTGAGGAGGATGGCCACCAACAAAACAAAGCAAAGATTGTTCTTGCTCCGGCTTTAACTTCTTGATGCTCGGCAGCGTTGTCACAATGGACCGAATGGCTTCGCTCGCATCTTTCTCCGCTGCCATTACTGAACTATAACTCAAAATAACGCACGAGTCGACATCAACGTCATCGTTCTCAGCCACTCCCTCTGTTCGCTGATTGGCCCGCTAAAAAATTTATTGAGAAAACCAAAGTCTACAGCAGAATCCAGACGTAGTACTGAAGGGAAATGAAAATTGAGCGGAAGTACGAAGGAGGGCGGAGTCAGGCTAAGTAGTTGGTGATGTCACCATGTAAAAAAAACACTACGTGCTAGACTGAACACGTAATGCGCATGGTCACCGTTTTCACAAATTCACGTTTTTGTAGTTTACATAGAGGCTATAACAGTATCGTTTTACTTTGAACTTTGAAACCAGTTTTCAAAAGCTTTAAAAATGAACGACCGAAACGCATAAAAAGTTTTCAGTTTTTAGTTTCTGCACATGCAATGCATATATTTATTTAATTAAATAGCAGCCTTTGCTATTATAATCGCACTAAGCCAAATCACGGATTTACTGTTTGATTTTATTTCAGTATATTAATCGTTAGCCTGAAATGTATTTGCTGTATGTATTTGCTGATGGATACAGATGTGTTTGTATTTCCAGAGACTGGTTCTGAACATGGCAAATCTTTGTTCCACTTCCTGAACAAAATGAAGTCTTTACCGTCTCTGGAAGCTCAGAGTGACATGATCACGTGGAACTTGCAGGTATGAAGATGATTATTTAATGTGTATTTGATTTTGATTGATCGCTTTGAAATGAAAGACCTGAATGTCTCTGCTAGATGTTTGAGGTGGTGAAGTGTCTTCGGGAGAAATCCGGTCCTGTCGCTTCGTTTGCCGTAGATCACAGCCAGTCAGAAGAGGTATTGCGATTCACACAGATTGAAATCAGGCTCTCAGTGGAAATGCTTGTGTGTCTGAGTGTGCTGTCTCTGCTCAGAGCGTTCAGGATAAGGAGAAAGTGGAGCGGAAGAGAAAGGCTGAAGCTGCTAAAGCACACAGGCAGAAGATCATGGCTCAGATGTCGGCCATGCAGAAGAACTTCATCGAGTCCCACAAGATGCTTTATGACAACGTGCCCGAGAGCTCGAGTCAGAGCGACACCGCCACGTCTGTGGAGAGGTCAACACTTCCGCTCTCTCTTTACTCTTTCACTTTCTCACTTTATTTTTGTTTTTATTCATTATTGCACTGTTCACTTTTGTTTGTTATTTTGAGAAGATTTTATATTAAGGTTCCATTTATTAACATTAGTTAACTGCATTATTTACAAATACTTCTAAAAATACTTCTAAAGCATTTATTAATCTTAGTTCATTCATTAGTAAATGTAAAAAAATCTAATGATTAAAATGAAATGTTGGACCTGAGCTAACATGACCTTAAAAATGAACAGTTGTATTTTTATTAACTAATATTAACAAAGTGTAATAAATACTGTAACATATATTCCTCATTATTAATGTTAGTTATCCATTGTAAAAAATAATTGCAACACTTTACAATAAAGATCCCATTACTTTACATTAGTTAATGTTAGTTCACTAATGGGACCTTTCATGTTTCTATTTTCGTTTCTTTCATTTTTCAATTTGCTTTTTAGGTTTTATTTTCTCTTTCTTTCTTTCACTTTTAGACTTTTTCTTTAGTGTGGCATTTAATCATCCTTTTATTTACTTTTCCCCTTGTTCTTTTTCTTTCTTTCTTTCTTTCTTTCTTTCTTTCTTTCTTTCTTTCTTTCTTTCTTTCTTTCTTTCTTTCTTTTTCTTTGCTGCTTATCTACCAGTTACTTGTATTTTTTCCCCTTTTACTCATTCTATTTTGACTCTTTAGTTTGTTTCACTTTCTCTTCTACTTTTTCTCTTTCACTTTTTTTACTGTTTCACTTTCTTTTGGCCTTTTTTATTGCACTCGCATTGGTTTTTGATCATACTTTTTTCATTTCACTCTTTTCATCTCTTCTTCAACTGACTTTTATTGTTTCATTTGTTATTGCTTTGCTTTCACTTTCTCTCATTTCTTGCATTTCTTAATTCTTTCTTTCTTTTTTGCTCTTTAGTTTCTTTTGCTTTCTCTTAGACTTTTTACATTTATTTTGCTCTTTCACGTTCCTTTTACCTTTTTTTCCTTTTTGCACCATTCACTTTTTTATTATTATTTTTTATATTATCATATTTTCATTATTCTTTTTTTTCTCTTTTCTTGCTTTTTTATCCATCATTTTTCCTTTCGCTCTTTGGTTCCTTTAACGTTTCTCTCTTTTGCCTTTGAACTTTTTACCCTTTCATTTTTATGCATTTTCTTTTTTTTCCTTATTATTTTATTCAGTATTTTCTTTAATTTTTTTGCTCTCTTGTCCCCTAAAGCCTGCCTATCACTATAGCCTATGCCTATTGTCATTTGATATCATTTCTGCGAACACAAATGCCTAACTGAAGTCCACGGTGTGTGTGCAGCTGTGGGATGGATGTGGACGAGAGCAGAGTGGCAGTGGGTCCTCAGCAGGGCTTTTGTTCCTCAGACTGGGAGGCTTTGACCTGTATTCTGTGTCAGGAGGAGCAGGAGGTTCAGGCTCAGGCAGCAGCCATGGTCCTCACGGCATGTGTGCAGAGATCTACAGTTCTCACCCAGAACCGTGCAAAGACGCTCACCACCAAAGGTGCCTCTCAAATACCTTTATTGCTATGAAGCTGCAAGCGTTGACCCAATGCATGTATAAATGCCTAGACACGTTATGATGATTTAATGACACGATGATAAGCATATGAAAGGAATTATGCAAACATTGCTAATGTTCTGTGATGCTGAATCAGATTGATTTCTCTTATTTCTTTTTTTTTGTCCAACAGAAGGCTGCTACCCACTGTTTATGCCCGCGGATCTGGCTGTGGGCACACACACTGGCAGCTGTGGACATGTGATGCATGCCACCTGCTGGCAAAAGTGAGTCAGTGCTTAAATAGTTACTTAAAGGTGCTGTATGTAACTTTTTTACTCAACTAAAGCATAAAAATACCATAATATGTTTACAGGTATTTAGGAAACATGCTGAAACATCTCTGAAAAACACTTCTAGAGCCAGTTATTTTACTTGAAATGTCTGTTTTTGTTTTGGTCTGTGTCATCTCGCCCACTGCCAGCTCACCCAATATTATTTCAACAAACTGGGTCAGAGAGTCTACCCAACCTTAAAAGCCTTGGTATCCATCTAAAAATCTCTATAAACGAGAGCATATTAAAATGCGGATAAATTAACTCATCAACTTACGTGCAAGTCTCTTCGGCTTTCATTGTCAATTGCGCTCGTTCCTGTTGCGTGTCCTCAAACTGGCAACCCACGTGTGCGTCGAGTCTGAGGCGGCGGCGGGGGAAACGATGATCTGATATTTTGAGTTTGGACTGCAGTTTCATTTTCCATTTACTATTGTCATTGTTACAGACTGCATCTTTAAAGTGTAACTTCACCGATTTTTAAAAAGCCTTAAATTTCAAAGTTTTAAAATATATTTTGAATATACTTAATGCCTAACAATGACCTTATCCATATTTCATTCAATTGCAAAATTCATGTATGTAAAAGTCTCTCTATATTTTAATGTTTTTAATCAAATAAGGATTCATAAAAAAGGAAAACAAAACCTTGCTCGCTCTCTCTAAAATTTGATTTTAGTTGTCAGTGTATATATATATATATATATATATATATATATATATATATTTAAAAGATAATTAAAATAGATAAATGTTCGGACTGATCTTATTCATCAGGACTTTCGCATCTCGGTCACTAGTTTAGATGAGCACTGACACCCTGTGGTGAAATAATCACGTATGCTTTCTCAGATCGGCTTGGGTTGGATTAAAACTTCTTGTTCCGTTGAGTTAAAAAAATTCTTTAAACGTTAATCATCAGAATATATCTTCTCCTGTCTCTGAAAATGTCCAGATTTGTAAATCTTCCTGCAGACAATCATTTTAGGTGCCGTTTAGTCAACTAGGTGACTACAACCAGAGGTGTAGTGGTAAAAAAAGAGGTGGGTAAACTATAAATTCTGGTGGACCACGACGTGGTCACCCGGTAACGTGGCCACTGCCTACCGGTGTGTAGGCCTATGTCTACTGATGACATTGCTATAGGGATGGCTTGACATTAAGCCTTTTCATACGCTTGTCCTTTGGACAAGTAAATCTGTCATTCACATGTCCGAGTAAAAAAGTTGCTCGTCTGGATTTTTATTTTTTTTAATTTTTTTTTTTTATTCTGAAACAATATTCTCATCAGTGTTCAATCAGCTTTAATATTTAAAGCGGCATATTGTAATATCTGCACCTTTAAAGGGCATCCCCTCCCCCAATATTATTAAATGTAGGCCTATATGCTTCATCTTTCATTTTAAATTCCTAAGTTTGATCAATAAATTTAATTATTTCGAATAATAAGACATTATAGGGCTGTTACCCTAAGTAGGGCTGATCAAATTAAATAATTTACACTGAAAAATTACAATTGCATAAAATAATGTTATGAAATTTATTTAAATTTACATATAAGAAACATTGGAAAATGCTACTTTTAAACATAACACTAGGTGGCGGCAGGCGACCGTCTTAATGAGTGAGTCATTCATTCATTCATTCATTCATTCAAACGATTCGTTCAAACGGCTGATTCATTCAAGAATGAGACATGTTTATGAATGGGTCATTGAATCTTTGACTCAATCGATTCGTTCAAAATGCTGAATAATTCAGTAATGAAAACAGGTTGAGTGTTCCTGTGAGATGCACCGTGGTTCTGCTGTGATTTTGGTTGGAACTATTTTCGCTGCTGAAACAGAACAAAAACAGCCAATATTGCATCTAAAATGTAAGTGACTTAATTTGAACTGTTTATTGAACTGTTGTAGGAAATAAATGTCACATTTTCAATCGTGATGGTGTTCAGGAAAAATAATTGAGGTTGCTTAACATATGTTAAAATATTAAATATAAAAACTCCACATTTAGATTTGTTATAGGAAGTATGTTGTTAACTGAGTGTGTGTGTGTGTGTGTGTGTGTGCTGCGCTCCTGTGTGTAGATTTGTCCTCGCGAGGCTGAGCGAGCGTCAACAGCGCGTCAGTAATAGTCAACAACACTGACAGTAAGCGCAATATGAAAGAGTTTTATGCAAGAGTAGGCTACAACCTATGAAACTAATAAGGAATATGAAACTATACGACATAAGCTTAATTTAAAATGTCTTAGGAACGGCAGGCTATTTAGTGGTGGATAAACGCAATTTAGAGGTGGATAAACGCACTTTGGAGGTGGGTAAACGCTATTTCCGAATATTGGGAGGTGCGTAAACGGCGTTTACGTGCGTTTAGCCTCCACTACATCCCTGACTACAACACATTGAAAATACACATAACCAGAAATAAACGAGTTGTACTATTTCAAAACGGATACTAAAAAAAATGTAGTTCACCTGGCTTACATCTTTATGCCTTTTTGTCTGTTTGCAGGTACTTTGAGGCTGTGCAGAACACCACTCGGAATCGTCTGCATGCAGAGCTGATCATAGACCTGGAGAACGGAGAGTACATGTGTCCGCTCTGCAAGTCTCTGTGTAACACGGTCATCCCGCTGATCCCTGTGGAGCCCAGCAGGATTAACTAGTACAGCACCTTTAATAACCTCATTATATTAATATTTAGTGTTGATGAGTTGAGTCGAAATGGTCACTGTCTCTGTTTTCTCTCTGTCAGTGAGAATGCGGAGTTAGTTGGTCAGCATCTCACTCTCGAGCGCTGGGTTCAGATTATTTCTTCTCGCATCAGAGGGCTGAGAGCCACGTTGGGAAGCGGGTGAGAGTCAAAACTGATATGTCTTTTCAATTTCTTTATGTCATTAACACTTTCTTTTTAATTTGGATGGATTTGTGTGTTGGTGTATTTACAGACAATAACAGTGAGGCAGCAGCGGAGGAAGCAACAGCACTTTTTGACGAGTGTCAAGCGGATTTCAGATCCATTCTCAGTTTTGGAGTTCAAGAGCCGTGAGTCTCTAAACAGACTGATCTTTACTCAAGTCAATATGGCATAAAAAAAATACCATATTTACTTAATATATGCTTCTGGTCCTTTATTTATTTTTTATTTAATTAATTAATTAATTAACTTAATGAGAAATACATGATTTTGTTTGTTATATATAATATGTTGGTCATATACAGTCCTTGTCAAATAATTGGCATTTAATATTGAAAAATAAATCTGTAAAATTCAGTTTGTACAATGTAAATCAATTTTTAAGCGTGTTTAAACAGCTTTTCATAAAAGATATTATTATATTTTTTACATGGTGTCTTATAACTTTCTATAATAATATATATATATATATATATAATGTGTGTGTACTGTACATGTATATGTATATACATAAATTAAAAAATATTATAATATATAAATGATTGATTTTTGAAGAATCATGTGACACTGAGGACTGAGTAATGGCTGATGAAAATTAAGCTTTGCATCACAGAAATAAATAATTTTTTTAAGTATATTCAAATTGAAAACCACTAATTCAATTATTTTATAATATTTCACAATATTACTGTTTTTTTTTAAAAATAAATAAATATGTATTAATATTGACATATGACATTTCTGATTAGGCCGAAGTTCTCTCACAGTATCACAGAGATGCTGGGGGTCTGCGCGACTACAGTGCACAGGGTGGGTCTGCAGACGCCTCCCAATGACCTGTGCCCGTACGTGCCCGTCATGTCCTGGAACACTTGTGCCTACACCATCCAGGCCATCGGTAACGCTCTCCTTCTTTAACGGAATAACTGGGGCCTTTGTTAGGCATTGTTGTTTGTAAAGCTGCGTAAAAACACAGGCAACATTCACACAGTCAGGGTTTGGTATCAACAACCACTCTCAAATGATCAGTGCATCAGCAGTGTGAATGACACCTCCAACTGCGTTCTGCTGCTTTGTGAATGTAGCCATGGTGTATTGTGAAAAATAATATACAAGTAAATTTGACCTAGCTCCATAGACTTCATAAATATCAGAGATAGATCCTTTCATTCTGACTTGTGCATCTAATCTGATTTCTTTCTGTGTCTTTAGAGAACATGTTACAGGAAGAGGGAAAGGCTCTTTTTGGATCTCTCCAGAACAGACAGGTCTGGTTAGGCTGTACTGATATCGTTCATAGTATGCACCATTTAATGTGGGATTGATTTCTAAAACGATGTTGTTGTTCTTAGCTCTCTGGACTCAAAGCGCTGGTGCAGTTTTCAGCAGCTCAGAGGCTGAGAAGCAGTCAAGCTGTCATACAGAAGCATTTTGCTGATATGTTAGCAGGTATGTTACGTTTATGAGAGGATTGGATATGTTTGTTGGTTTTGTTCATACAATGTTCATACAATAATTCTCTTTGCCTCTTTCTAGTCCTGGCACCTGTTCCAGATGTAGAAAACACACCATCAATATTAGAAGTGGATTTCTTTCATCTACTGGTGGGTGTTTTTTTTTTTTTTTTAACTGGACTTTATAAACAGTCAATATGATTCCATATCCATCTGCTAAATAAATAAATTGCTAAATTACTAAAAGGCTTTTTTATGTTTATATATTGTTTATTTTAAATAGTGTTGATAAAACCATCAGCTAAATATATCAAATGATAAAGGAAAGGCTAAATTATTTTTGCTTATAGACAGACAGACAGACTTGCATTGACCTAAACCATATATAGAGACTTAGGGAATGGCTCTTTTGCTCTGAGACAGAAAATAACCAGCCAAAATACTCTAGTATCCACATACCAACATGCTAAAAACCACACAGAACAACTTAGCAACCACACGTCAACGCCCTGGCATTATGTAGGCGACTTCTGCACGGGCATGTACCATTTAACAATTTAAAAAAAAATGCTCTTTTATGCACTTAGACTTGAAGCAATAATTCAGAGCCGCTAGTTACGTTAGTTCTAAGTGGTTGAACACTACTATTGAGTTGGACTGTATGTTGTGATGTTCTCCTCAGGCTGGGCTGGTTCTGTCCATCCCAGCGTTGTACCAGGAAGAGGCTGTAGACCTGCAGCCTTCGGCAGTCAGCACAGCGTTTAATCACCTCTACCTGCTGCACCTGGTCACTATGGCACACATGCTGCAGATCCTGCTGGCCTCACACGGTAAACACACACTGCTGGATGCGGATTGACACAAAGTATGACATTTTTGCAAAGTCCTTTGCCGAGCACTATTTCAGCAATATTGTGTGTGTAGATTGTGCTGTGATAGGAATGGCGGAGGAGGGCGACGAGGCCCAGGCTGCTGCAGAACTCTTCTCTGTTGTGTCTCAACACAGACGGGTGAGTTTTACACGTCATGTAGGGAAGACACCCACTTTCTCTCTTGCCGTCTCTCATCGTCTCTCTCTTTCTCAGGTTGAGGCCTGGTGTATCTGGCTTCACTGTAGAGAGTGTAAAGAGAGGTGTCCTTCCCTTCCTGCGCTGTGCTGCTCTGTTCTTTAATTGCCTTACAGGAGTGCCCCTCCAGAGGAGCTGTCCAGTACTGCAGGTCACTACACTTCATTCGATTTAAACGTGCCACACTGCTGTTTCCCTGAAAACACTTAAAGGTGCAGTAAGCGATTTCTGAGAAACCTTGTTGAAAGTGGATCGGACCTGAGTGCTTAAACACATTAGTAGCCAATCAGCAGTAAGGGGTGTGTCTACTCATGAGGGGGAGGTGCCTGTGTTGGTGAATTTGGGGTAGGAGCTATCAAGATAAGGGTGTGATCCTTCTGGGTAAGGACGTGTTTATATCTGGTGATTTTTAAATATCAACAGTATTTTTCAGAAATCGCTTACTGCAAGTATATCATCCAGGATATCATTCAATGAATGAATTGGGCAGTGTGCAGTATTGTTAACTCTGTGTGTGTGTACTGCGTACTGGATTGATTTCTAGTAATATAATTGTATGTCACTGTGCACACAGCAGCAAACTCCACAGTGCTGTATCAGTATAAGTTATATAAAACAATTATTAATCATAATTCATCTTTGCAGAATCCCCTGATAGTCAGCTCGCTCTGCTGTGTAGTTACCTCTCCTTACCATCCAACCTGTTTCAACTCTTTCAAGACTACAGGGATGTCGTAACTACCTTATTAAAGAGGTAAAGATCAGATGATGCAAGCTCACATTATTTTAAAATATATGTATTAATGTCTACATATCTACAATATCACCTACATTTTTGCTAATGAACTTCATCACTTGGTATAATAATAATAAACATAAATGAATAATAATAATAATAAAAGCTGTTTAGTTTATTAGTAGTAGTAGTACTATTAATAATAATAAACAGTAATTTATTGTTATTATTGTTGTTGTTGCTGCTGCTTTATTGATAATCATAAATAATAGTTTATAATATTTAAAACTTATTTATTGTTGTTTTGTTTAATAAAAACAAACAAACCACTAAAGTAATACAACTATTATAATAGTTTTATCGATGCTGTTCAGCTGTTGTTAATTAATAAATAATTATAGTACAAATAAAAAAATATTATATACAACAATAATAATTTAAAATGTTTTGTTTATTATACGCAATAATAATTATAATAACAAATAATGACATTACATTTTAAAAATACATTGAACAATTAATTTCTGATTATTGCTGTTTAGTTTTTGTTGATAATTAAAATAAGAACGATGATGATAATGATAATAATTGACAACAATGAACATTCCTAATTCCATATATTTATCCATTCATTCACTTTATATTATGTCTATGTCAGGTGGTGTGGGAATACAGCCATATCCAAAGCCCTGAAAGGAGAAATGCACATCATCAGGTTTGATGACACTCGAGTTCTCCTCTGACTGATAGAAAACTCCCTCCTCTTTATTAAAACACTCATTTATTTGAATTGCTCAACTGTTATTCAGGTATCCTCACAAGAGAAATCGACTAATAGATCTTCCAGAGGACTATAGTGTGTTGCTCAACCAAGCTAGTCACTTTAAGTAAGTGCTATTAATAAAGGATTGCCTTAAAGGGAATTTAATATTTTCTGCAGATTAATAGGATGTTTCCTGTGGGGTCTATTTTTTCCTCCATAGATGCCCAAGCTCATCAGACGACGAGCGAAAGCACCCGACTCTGTGTCTGCTGTGTGGGGTTATGCTGTGTGCTCAGAGCTCATGCTGTCAGGTGCAGCTGAACGGGGAGGAGGTGGGAGCGTGTACGGCCCACGCCGCAGTCTGTGGTGCTGGAGTGGGAATGTTTCTCAGGTGAGGAACCTGTGCCATGTACTGTGTGTATTATTTTACAAAACAAATGTCTGTTATGTAGGGAAGTAACAGTACACAGAAGTCACGGTTCGGTATGCTCCTCGGTTTGAGGGTCACGGTTCGATACCTGGACACGCATCACTGCACTGTAGTAGTGAGACTTTCATGAGTCACGACACAAACCAGCACAATGCCAAATGATTTGGTCTCATAACAGCAGAAAAAACGTTAAATACTCTATTATTTATGATCATATGATAAGAGAAAGACATCTTTCGAAACTGTAAAGTTTCTGTGTTTACTTACAATAAAAACAAATCACTGTGCTTTTGTAAAATAAAGAAAAATCCTTGATCTTCTGTAACTGACTGTTTTCGTCGTCTGACTGTATGCACCGTGTGTCTTTCTGAACAGGGTTCGAGAGTGTGAGATTGTCTTGATGGCCAGTAAGACACGGGGCAGTCCCTATCCAGCACCTTACCTAGATGATTATGGAGAAACAGACCCTCAGCTTGGGTAAAGTTCATTGTAGTGGATGAGTAGTTGACATATAAGATGTGTTCCATAACGTGACTTCTTTTTTAATCGATATTAAGATATTTCATTAGCATTTTAGTCAGAAATATTCATATCAGATCAGACATATTTTAATTAGCATTTATCTTTTTTTAGATAAATATTGTTTCTTACTATATTTTATTAATGCACATAAGTTGATATAATGTCTTTCATAAATGTGGGGTTGATGAGATTTAATAAAGTCTCTTATCCTCACCAAGGCTGCATTTTGATTTGATCAAAAATACAGTAAACGTAATATGTTAAATATTATCACAATTTAAGAGAATATATTTTCAAATGTAATTTATTCTTGTAATGGTAAAGTCGAATGTTCAGCATCATTGCTCCAGTCTTCAGTGTCACATGATCCTTCAGAAATCATTCTAATATGCTGATTTGTTGCTCAAGAAACATTTCCTATTATCATCAATGTTGAAATTGTTTTAGGATTCTTTGATGAATAGAAAGTTCATTATATATGTCTTTACTGTCATTTTTGATTAAAAAAATCGTACTGACCCAAAACGTTTGAATGGCAGTAAAAAATGGTAGTAAAAAAACTAAAATAATATCTTCATTAATCTTCCCTCAGCTTTAGAAACACAATATCATCATTTAGCATGTGCTTTGTCTGTATAATATTTAATAGCACTAATGCTAATCTGTATTTCTGATATAATTCTTCCCTCAGCTTTAGAAATACAATATAATTTACATTTAGCATGCACTTTGTCTTGTTTATTCTTTATTAGCACCAATGCTAATCTGTATTTCTGATATAATTCTTCCCCAAGCCTTACACACAATATCATCATTTAGCATGTGCTTTGTCTGTTTATCTGTATTAGCACTAATGCTAATCTGTATTTCTGATATAAATCTTTAGTTAACAAATATTTCATTTAGCATGCTTTGTCTGTTTATTCTGTATTAGCACTAATGCTAATCTGTATTTCTGATATAAATCTTAGTTACACAAATATCTTCATTTAGCATGTGCTTTGTCTGTTTATTCTGTGTTAGCACTAATGCTAATCTGTATTTCTGATATAAATCTTTAGTTACAGAATATCTTCATTTAGCATGTGCTTGTCTGTTTATTCTGTATTAGCACTAATGCTAATCTGTATTTCTGATATAAATCTTTAGTTACACAATATCTTCTTTTATGCATGTGCTTTGTCTGTTTTTCGTATTAGCACTAATGCTAATCTGTATTTCTGATATAAATCTTTAGTTACAGAATATCTTCATTTAGCATGTGCTTCGTCTGTTTTTCTTATTAGCACTAATGCTAATCTGTATTTCTGATATAAATCTTTAGTTACGGAATATCTTCATTTAGCATGTGCTTTGTCTGTTTATTCTGTATTAGCACTTATGCTAACACATTTGTTTGGACGTTGCTAGGCGTGGGAACCCACTCCACTTGTGTCCAGAGCGCTACCACAAGCTCCTTCATATGTGGCATCAGCACTGTGTCCTGGAGGAAATCGCCCGAAGTCTGGAGGTCCTCAACGTCATGTTCCCCTTTGAGTGGCAGATGCTTTGAGCTCCGAGGCGGCCAGAGGAAACGCGCACCGTGAGGAGCAAGACACGCCACATTCAGTTAGCCTGTGCAGGGAGTAATAAACACCCTCACATCTCTTAACTACTGCTCTCAGTGCATTATGGGTAGCCACACTTAACAGGCCCATAAAAATATTTACAAAGTATATTTGCTTTCTCAGCTCTTTATTTATTTGGCTTCGGTTGCAGATCTACACTCATTATAGCACTGCATCTTTTTCTTTCTGCTCTTTGTGTTGTTTTTGCATTTGTTTTCAGGTTGTAAAGATTAATTGAGGGGCTTGTGTCATACGAAACTCAAACGTGCTTTTATACCTCTCTCTGTGAATTCTAGTCCTCTCACCCTGCCACCGCTGGTTTGCTCTTTCATCTGTGTGAGAAATGTATTCATGTGATGTAATATATATCTATACTGCTTTATTAAGCAAAGGTGCCCTCAAAGTAAAAAATAATATTCAGTGTTTCTGAGCGAGACGCTGTTTTGTAACTTATGTTCTCAGGTGAATCTCACAAAAACATGTCTGGGTCACATGCCACCCTGAAGTCAGAAGAAGAAATTATTATTTTTTTTGCATAAAGGCGCCTGTGTTTAAGGCCACTACCATTTTTCTTATTACTACAGTCTTTTTTATTTTTTATTTCAATTATTGTCCTTACAGTGAAAATGACTAAAATCCATTGAATTCCGTATAAATGAAATACAATGAATGAATACTAATCATATACAGCTACAGTTAATATTCCGTTTTTTACAGTAATGAGAATGAGATTTGTTACAGTAATATGAAATTGGGAATAATCTAGATTCAAATGATTTTAATGGTCCCAAAATAGGCATTATTTAATTTAAGCACATTTTCTTATTTCTCTTGATTTTGGGGTGAATTATGAGCCAGGCATTTTCTTGTTGGATTTCATGAGATTCACTCATGCTATGGATGTCACATTGAACATGTATATAAAACAATGTATAATTAGATTATGCTATTTTACTATAAGAATGCAGCTGTGAATTAATGAATAAAAAAAAAGGTCAATAATCACATGTAACAATGCCTATTGGGAAAATTCAAATATATCACTTGTCAATATGTATTAAATAAAACATGTGTTTTTCTTGGGTGTCAGTCCAAGGTCAGCGTTTTTTTTTTTTTTGTTTGTTTGTTTTTCACACTCATCGGTTGTTTCATGCTGTAAGGTGCTTTTAAACTTCTTACTTACATGAAATAAACTACTGAGTGACATGATGACTGATCTCTTACCTTTACTTCACATTCTGTTCTTCTTATGCTTAACGCCACCATTTTAACTCTATTGTGTCGAGCTTTCCCGTCTCATCCGCTTCCAGTTATTTTAGCTGTACACAAACTGTTGGTTGTACTGCTTGATATTGCAAACATATTATCATATCATTTTTAATTTATTAGCGTAATCATAAACACTGGTTTGTGGTGCAAATTATTTTACTGCATTTTGTTTTTCCTCCAGTTTTAGCAGCTATTGAATCGCACATTCAGAAAATGGCTTTTACTTCCGCGTTGCTAGATAAGGTGAATAGACTTGTTTATTCAGGTTTTAAAATGATATTTAAATAATTCACTAATAGTGATTGATGTGGGTATATATATCAGATAATAAAAACACAAGCTAAATGTTTCTTTTGAGGTTTCCTAAAGGCAAAAAAGACTTTTTTATTTTTTAAATAATCTGTAGTTCGTAGACATCAATGCAACTTTATTAATACATGATTTTTTTGTGTATTATTGTATTGAGTAGCACAGCTCAATTAAAGAAAAAACATGAATGGTAACACTACTTAAATCTGTGCACTACCATTCAAAAATTTGGCGCCTTTTTTAAGAAATTAATTCAGATAGGATTAAAGTAGCACTATGCAGGATTTCAGGGGGGTGAGACGACCACCATTCAACACAAAATCAGTAATATAAACATTACAATGACTCCAAAGCTGTTCGGTTAAGGTAAAAAAGTTACTTAGTTCACCTTTAACTAAATTGATCAAAAGTGAGAGTGAATACTTTTACAAGAGTATTTCAAATAAATGCTGAAAACATTCTATTCATTAAATAAACCTGAATATCATGATTTCAACAAAAATATAGAAAAAAATAGACTGATTTCTAAAGGATCATGTGACATTGAAGTGAAATCGCTGAAAATCAGCTTTGACATCACAAGTATACATTTTTTAAATATATTTAATTCATTTATAACAGTGTTACCACAACATTTCAAATGTGTTAGAGTCAATGAACTGCACACAACCCTTGGTATCAACATTTTAAGATTTTATTGATGTATAAATTAAATGTACATGTTGCATTTATTGTCATTACATATTCATGATCATTTTAGGCATGGGTGTGCTTAAAATATACATCTGAAAAATGTTTTAGAGGCTGTTTGTATCATGTTTTCACAAGTGATTACAATACCTGGCTTTAGGCACGAAACCAAGGCATGAAACAAGAATTCATGATGGCTTGTGAGTAAGATGACATTTTTGATATCTTGGAAATATTGAAAAGAAATTCGATTTAAACTCCCTAATTAAAAACCTACAGTGAACAGTTTTTCCTCTAAACAAATCCAGTGACTCTCTTCAATAATCACAATTCATATGAGAATCTCTAAAACACAAACGAATGAAACTGTTGCATGCTCAATGAGAGGCATAAGGTTTTAAGACTTTGAAGGCCCCGTGATGTTCTTTCACATTAAATCACAATAGAACTTCAGTATGTTGTGATATCACTCTGTTCTTGCTTTACAATTCCATCTAATTTTTCACCTAATCATTTTCATAATCTTTAAGTCATATAGGAGTCCAGTCCTCTGTAGCGTATGTAATATTTCTCAGCAGAAGGAGCATTCTGGAGGGTTAGCTGCTCATGGGAAGAGGCTTTGGAGGCACATTATCTGGACCATAATGTGCTGTAGGTGGTCGATCAATGTTTGGATCTCCATTGCTGGTGGTGTTGATCTGATTGAACTTGCCCATGTGTTTGATGATGTTGAAATTAGTGCGAGCGGTTTCCACAAAGCTGTTCTCCAGGAGCCACCCGTCAGACTCGCTCTCGGGGTCCCCCTGTCGCAGCACGTTCTCCAGGGACGTTTGGAGGTAACGGACCCCAGTAAGAACTGAGAGCTGTCAGAGAAGGAATCGATGAGGTTGTTTTGACGCATAGCAGTCTGAAACTTTTTCCTATAAAAAAAGTTGATTCAACTGAAACTATTGTATAATTCATACTGTTTGAAGTGCTACATGAAGCTTCACATGCTTTAGGACACTGTCATTGGAGTGACTGGTGCATAGAGCAGATTATAAAGTTCATGTACAATCCCAGGATGGGATTAAGCCACAGAACCGGATCAGATTTTTAAAGCTAGGGTGGGCAATTTCAGAAAGGCTAGCAAAAGCAAGCTAGCTTTTAAAACACAAGATTGTGTCTCCTTCAGAGTGTCTCCAAAGCCATGCGTCCTTCAAAACACATGAACGCGCACAGCCACTCTCTTAATTATGGTAAATATGATATGTTGTGAACCCATGTTGTTTTGGTTCAGGAGGAACAGTAATAGTTGGCTGTTTGTGGCGCGGAAGGCGCTCATGATGTGTTATGTGTGTAGAGGTAAATACATAATGCTGACTGAATGCAATGATTGGATGAACATTTTTTGGACTGTCAACACTTAGCCAATCAAATTCAAAGACTGGTGTCATGTATCCAACGTTTTGTAAAGGTG
Source organism: Chrosomus eos (assembly GCA_036326025.1). Taxonomy (NCBI): domain Eukaryota; kingdom Metazoa; phylum Chordata; class Actinopteri; order Cypriniformes; family Leuciscidae; genus Chrosomus; species Chrosomus eos. The sequence goes on along the minus strand of CM070832.1, from coordinate 8,452,233 downwards.
CGGTCACATTTTTTGCGGCTAAATCCAGTAATTTCAATAGTCATTCACGTGATCGGGACTTTCTTGTGAGGGTTTTGGTTTGGTTACACAAATTCGCTGCGTTGGCCAACAAAAAACTGCTTGGTTTTTAAAGTGCTTCTTTAAAATCATTGTGAGCAGTGTTTCATGCTTCTCTACACTTGGACCTTTTTGCCCATGAAATTTCACTAGTGTGACCGCACCTTAATTGACCCTTCGCAAAGACCCGCCCTCCTTAGTTACTGTCGCTATGTTCCGACAAGCTATGCTGCTCTCATGCTCTCACCATGTTCTCACGGAGTGAAAAATACATCGCGGAGCAGAGAGGAGACTGACAACACGCGGACAGACAGGACAGACCAGGTTACTTTTCGGTTACTTTTGATATTAAACATATTAAACAAAGTCTCAGCTTTCAAATGTGGTCATTTTTTGAAAGAAATTTAAACAATAAATACCGTTTTGGGGCTCTTTAATGTGCCGTGACAGATCGCTGTAGAGCATCCGTTAAAGCTGCTCGTGATCCGATCATCTCTTCCTTCTAGTTCATTTATAGCATCAAATAAACATGAACGAACATAAGAAGTAATGTTGTTTTAACCGCGGAAAGGCGTCAGTATATTCATTTTACCAAGTTAAAATCCTCCTAACTCTACTGGCTGCTTTTTCGGACAAAATGGCGGATGGCGAAGTATGATTGGTTAGAACACCTGTCAATCAAGCTCCACGCGAAGGGTCAATTGTATCGGTTAAGCTTAGTTATCTATTACAGTGTGTTAGCATTACTGTACCCTGCTATTTTGTACAATAGGTGATCTTTTTATGGGTATATATTAAAATCGTATTGTTTTGCATTTTAAAATAAGATAGCATTCTTTTAGGCAAGAGGTATGCTGGATGTGGTGGTATGCTGAGTGGTTAAGGAACTAAAGTTATCATGATATATATATAATTTATATCATAAATCGAATTAGCTTTTCATAGAGTACTCATTAAAAGACAGATGGAATTGCTAGGTGGACTCATTTGACCAGGCCGATGTGAAAGAATGATCAAATATAAGTTCTTTGCAAGTGTTATAATATTGAATCCTTCCCTAATGTATTGCCAAAGCAATAGACACAACCAACCTCAAAGAGCCAGATGATCAGAACCGTGAGGCCGATAGAATGCATGATGTCTGCGTAATAATCCAGCAGAGCCTGACGACATCCTCTCCTCCACAGGTTGAGCTCCTCTGTCTGGTAGTCGTAGTTGAAGTGGGCGGAGTTATTGGTGATTTGGTACTGAATGCATGGCCGAGGAGAATTGACATTGCAGCAGCTGAAGGGAACCCCGTCCATTAAGTATTTTCCCTCCACGTTGCTCCTTAGACGGCTAGAACAAAATTATAATTGTAAAATTGCACCAAAATCAGAAGATTTTTTCGATTTATTTCATTATTATTTTAGTGCCCCTATTATGATTTTCAGATTTTACCTTTCATTTAGTGTGTAGCCTAATATAGCTGTTTGTGAATGTAAAATGTCTTCAAAGATTCAAAGAGTTATTATCTCCCAAAAGAAATAACTGATTTTGCCTGAAACAAGTCATCAGTAATTCTAATCTTACTTCTTACTCAAAATTACACAGGTTTGTAACAAAATTTGCATAATGCCAGTCTATGATCTTCATTGGCTGCCAGTGAACAATGTCTACTTTGACCTGCCCTCAAACACTAGCTGTAGCTGAGACTGGAAGAGTTTGGTTTGTTATCCAGAAGATGCCTTTTTTTCTACGCTCGAATTGAAAACCGACGCTATTGTTTCTGTTCTATCAGTAAGGGCTAAGGAAGATCTGAAGCTGAAATACAGATAAGGTAATGGGTGTTTCGTTTCCACAATCTATAAGTAGACCAATCACAACAGACTGGGTCATCGGACCAATCAGAGCAGAGTAAAGGCCATTGCACACTGAGTCCGAAATTCGCATCCGAAATTTTTGCGCGTTCAAAAACAAATTTGACCTCACGTTATGTCAATCACGCTTGCACACTGCATCCGAAACTTTCGTCCGTCATAAAAAAATAGGATCAGGTTTGATTTTCTGCGTTTTTCGCATCCGTAGCAAGCAGTTTGAATGGTGTTTTGAGCCCCCGAATCACGAATACGAAAAAAACGCATACGAAAATTTCGGACTAAAGGCCATTGCACACTGAGTCCGAAATTTTCGTATGCTTTTTCTGTATTCGTGATTCGGTGGCTCTGAAAATGTCAAAACACTATTCAAACACCATTCAAACTGCTTGCTACGGATGCGTAAAACGCAGAAAATCGAACCCGATCCGATTATTTTTATGACGGACGAAAGTTTCGGAGGCAGTGTGCAAGCGTGATTGACATAACGTGAGGTCGTATTTATTTTTTAACGTGTGAAAATTTCGGATGCGAATTTCGGACTCAGTGTGCAATGGCCTTTAGTGTGCAATTGCCTTAAGCTCTCGTAAAGGAGAGGTTTAGAAAGACGGAATCCTTGATTCCTTGACGGAATCCGACACTGTGAAAAAACAGGTGATGCTGCAATTCATATTATGAGAAAATGAAACTGTTTTTTGACCTTGGATGTATGTAAACCTATTGTAGGAGACCTGCCAATCTAAATCAGGAATCTTTAAAATAGCATAATAGGGGCATTTCAACTAACTAATTGCATATTAACTATTTATATAACTGTTTGTTTCAGGCCCAACTTACTCTACCACTTCCCGTTGAGACATGTCCAAGTATCGGTTGCTGACCCACTGGATCTGGAACCAGTCTCTGTAGCCCTCGTTCCCACAGCACTGAAACTGAATCTGCAGCTGGTCCACCGTGTGCTTCAGGAAGCAGCGGCCTGGTGTGTCCGTGTCCTTGTAGTAACGCATAGCGTCACGTAGCCCCAGCGTTAGCGATTCCTCCAGCTGTCCGAGCATGCTGTAGCACATCAAGGCACCCACGAGCACGCTCAGAGTGAAGAAAAACGTACAAATGATGTACGGGAGCATCACCAACTTCCAGCGTAAAAACTTGTTGGTGTCCACACAGTCATAGCAGATCTTTCCTCCCAAAAAGTTAATCGCACAGGCTATAAGTCCCACGGCTATTAGCATGTTTGGCACGGATTGGAGCTGACGCTCGACCATTAGATCCTGCCGCTTGTTGATTTCTACTTTCAAAAAGATGCCCAAGCTAAAGAGGATTATTCCTGTTACAATGGAAATCCAGTTTAGCACCCACAAAACCTGGGCCAGTTTGTCTCTCTTGGTTTTGGTGAATCTAACCGGCAGCACAGCCATTTTACAGTATGTGTGTGGGAACTGCCTCAAATTTTCAGAGAACCCTACACTTTTTATAATTGGTTTTGTGGAAGTCTAATGGAGTACAGAAATCAAATAGCTAAATTAGAAATTTCAGATGAAAGTCATTGAGGTGTACAAGGTTCTTACAGAAGATGACATGAATGGACTAATGCTGCTTTGCTATTAGCTTCTTAGGCTAACTTAGTGAGTGTCAATTAATGAAGGACCTTGAACTGCAATCGCCAAACAGCATTCATGCAGCTCATTCATTTAAATAATGAGAAGAACTAGATATAAGTACAAAAAAGAATTGGGCAAAACAAAGCCGTTTTATATTTTGATTTTGTCAAACTCCTTGGAGATGCCATGTGAGGTCATTTAGAAATATAGTGAAGCTGAAACTATTTCCATTTTGTTTTGCAAATGTACGCCTGAGAGGAAAAAAATGAGAGAAAACATACTTAGCAACAGCTGAGACAATATCGAGAAGAACATTATTACCTTTAAGAGTCTCATAAAAATAGAAGGATAGAAGTTGAGTCTTTTGGATTTAGATTTGACCACATGAAGTATATATTCAGGTTACATTTTTGTGCAATAATTGTTACCAGTTAAGTATTTTCAGCCATATAACTCTTCGAAAAGCTAAGAATACTCCTGGCCTGAGTACTGAAAGCTGAAAATAGCAGGCGAAAGAAAATAAGTTCACCTGAATGTTCAGGCACAGGGCTTGTCCTCAGCCAGGAGTGGTGAGTGAGATGATCCCTGTGTACTTGTAGTAATAAAAAGCTTACTCACCCATCCATGTCTCTCCACCCCTCAATGGCATCCCGCCCTATTCCAAGTGATTTCTTTCCATCCGATCTTTGCAGATTTTGGCTAACAATCTGAATGCATTGTTTGCAAATTAATACTAATGTGTGTGTGTGTTTAGTGTCTGCCGCAGACTCAGCTGTGACCTCTCTCGTAATTCTTTCTAATCAGTAATCAGCCCAGTTGGATTTGGAAGAGTACCTTCTGCCACCAGCACAAATCTCAATGACTGGAGTGTGTGTGTGTGTGTGTGTGTGGTGTGTGTGTGTGTGTGTGTGTGTGTGTGTGTGTGTGTGTGTGTGTGTGTGTGTGGTGTGTGTGTGTGTGGTGTGTGGTGGTGTGTTGTGTGTGTGGTGGTGTGTTTGTGTGTGTGTTAGAGAGTAAAGAATGAGAAAAGGGTTATTGAGCTACTAAAAGTCTCCAACTATGCTTGCATGTTTTATGCTTGCATGTAGTTTTTTATCCTCTTTTTTGTTAAATGACATTATTTACATATATTATGGTAGTGCTGTCAACTCAATTTATCGATTAATCACATCGTGTGTGTGTATGATTAATCGATTTGATAGCGCTAATTTTATGGTATTTTATATATCCAATTTAAATACAAATATTATATATTTTCATATTACTTTGTATATAGATATAATAATATAGTTATAATATGGACCTGAAAGATCTGGAAAAAAAAATTGGGATTACTTTTTAATATTTTCCCATTAATGGGCAATATATACATTATGTACCAAATCACATACACACATATATATATGTAATATATATATATATGTAACTGTGCACAGGATCCTTGTTTATTCTTCTAAGAATGTAAATTATTTCTAAATAATATTGCTAATATTGATAAATAAATAAATGAAAAATTTTAGAGAATGAAACAAAACTAGAACTGAACAAAACAGTCAATTTATGGCTTTGAATATGTTCTTCTATAAATGAAAATTCCCTTTTAGGAATGGGACTTCTGAGTCCGAGGCTGTTTGCTTTGTTGTATGGGTATTCTTTATTTGGCCGACTCCTGTTTTATGCATATTTGATGTAATACCACATGTACTGACAGCAAATGAAATCCAAAGGATTATTCAGGCCTAAAGGGGATTGAGTCAGGGGAAAGCACATACTAACTAGTCAGCAGATCTGAATGCAGGACACTCATATGACCACTGCATACTGGATGAAGGGTGCTTTATCTGGTGAGTATGGTTACCACAATGTTTATGAGTTATGAGCTTGGACAATTTTTCACTTACTGTATAGATTAATAACTGTTAAAATATACAAGCTTTTATTCTGACTATTTAGCATTTGAAAATACACAAGTTAAAATAGCACAAAGAATTGTTATATTAAGATTTTTTCTCCTTTCTATAAACATGGTTTAGCAAAGTTCTAACTTTTAAAGCCATAATTGGGTAGTTGATATCTTTAAGGTTTCTGTGAGGAAACACTTGGAAGGAAAAACAGGATGATGCTAAACACAGAGGTCTTGTGGAATAAAGCTTTAACTGACAACAATATCAAGGGCCTCATTGGCTGCTTACGGGGCCTTTGTACTGAAGGTAGGACTTCAGTGTATTATATTGGTCCAGTGCCTCGTCCATTATGGCTCACAATGATGTGACACATTAATTGTTTGATGTGTTGTTTCTATAGGTGATGGGGATACGAGTGAGTGTTTGGCCCGTTTTAACTGCTGGCTTCAGAGTTCAGCAGCACTGGCCAAGAAGGAGCTGTTAATGCTCTGTGAGTAGGTCAAATCTTATTAAACATTGAGGTTTAGCGCTTTTGTTTAGGCTGGTCGGATAAACCTCACTCCTTCTCTGATTGTAGGTTTCGGTCGATGTAAAGGCTTGTGGATGTTTGTAGATGAAAACTCTGTCGCTCTAGTCCATAAACTGGTCCTCAAGTTGAAGAACCTGCTGTCTCTGCTCCACCTAGCAAAGAAACAAAGTGAGCCTATACACTGTAAACAAGGTCAGTCTTGGAGTCTCTGTTCACTGTATTTGACAAACCACATGCAAAGTCACCAGTAAAATATACAAAATTCAAAAGTTTGGGGTCAGTCATATTTTTGTATGTTTATGAAAATAGTCTCTAATGCTCACCAAGGCTACACTGATTTAAGTAAAACCAATTATGAAATAATTTTACAATTTAAAATCACTGTTTCATTTATTTTATTCATTATTAATTTTGTGTTTTATTATTGCAAAACAAAAGAAATGCATGTTCTGGGAATTTTTTTTTTGCGATATTTAAAAAAATCCAGTTATGCCAATATGTTTGTAAACAACAGTACAGTATGACACTGTTGGGATATGAAGTGCTCTACAAACTGGTGTCCGTACACTAGGAAGCAGGGCTTCATATATATGGGGTTGTTGGAAACAAGAGCATCATGCCATGAGGAAACACATCCTGCTGGGCCGCCTGGTGCAGTGGTGGAGCATCACAGGACTTCTGCCCAAGTACCCAGGTGATATTCTGGATAGAGGACTTACAAAGTTTGTGTCTTTACAAATGTCTTTACTGTCACTTTGATCAATTGAATGCAGCCCTGCTCTAAAGTATTCATTTATTTAAAGTGCCATCTTAAAGGTTCCAAATTTTGTTTTGTAGGGCTTGCTTCTGTAATAGGTTTTCATGTATCCAAGGATTTTCATAATGTACATTGTAGCATCACCTCTTTGCTCACAGTGCCTGAAACAGTTTGATAAAGGATTCAGTCTTTCTGAGAGCCTACTCTGCTCTGATTGGTCAGGTGGCCCAGTCTGTGAGGTTTGGAAATGAAACACCTATTACCATATTTAAATTTCAGCTCCAAAGGCTTCCTCAGCACTTGAATACACAGCGATACAGTGAACAGTAAGGATGGCGTTGGTTTTACCGTATCAATTCGATGAGTCCTCATCCTTTGGAAGCAAATTGGATTTTCACAGCTCTTCCAGTCTCAGCTACAGCTAGTGTTTGAGGGCAGGTCAAAGTAGACGTTGTTCACTGGCAGCCAATGAAGATCATAGACTGGCATTATGCAAATTTGTTACAAACCTGTGTAAGTTCATGCAGAAAGTAAGACTGGAATTACTGATGACTCGTTTCAGGCAGTTTAGAATCGGTCCTTTCTTTTGGGGAGACAATACCCCATTTATCAGCATGACTTGAAACTTTTCAGACATTTTACATTCACAAACAGATAACACGCCACATGAAAGGTAATATCTTAAAACTTACATTAATGGGATAGTTTACCAAAAATAAATTAAATTCTGCCATCATTTAATCACCCTCAAGTTTTTCTTGTATGAGTTTCTTTCTTCTGTTGGAAAAAAGTAAAAGTTGAAAAAGTAGGGAAAAAATATTATGGAAGTCAATGGCTACCGTCAACAGTCTGACATTCTTCAATTTTTGGATGACCTATCCCTTTATATTAAATTGTATTATAGGCTATTTCAGCCATTTTAATTTCTGTTTGCTTTGTCTATTTTTAGAAGCCCATGAGCTGAAGAGGATATCTCAGATGTGGCGTGAGATGGACCACAAACACAGTAGAACATGTCTGCAGTTGAGGTAACTACTTTTCCACTCTGACAAAATCATGGTTATTTAGCATTTAACAGTAATGAATTAATGAAATATTAAATACTAACCAATATTCTTATGCTCTGTCTCTCATCAGCAGGTACGCTGAGGATAAGTACAGATGGAGTTCTCTTATTCAGGGTATGGTAGCAAAAATGGACAAACAACACGGGTTTCCTATATGGGTTTCAGAAGACTGTGTCCACCAGACGTACCCACCGCCGTCTCTAGAAGCTTTACTAAAGCTAGTGCTGCTGCCGAATATTGACATGGTGTCTGTCCAAGCCATTGTATCCTGCTTCTTATTATTTTAATATTTTGATGTTGAAATGTTATTCATTCATTCAAAATTCTGTTACCCACAATAAAGGTTATATATGTTTGTATCTTTTCCACTTTTAGTTTATAAATGTTTTACTGTTTATATTTAGCCTATTTATAACTAATTTATATACTTAAGATAGTATTTCATATTTAGAAAAAAAAATACTTTTTTCACTAGGGCTGTATTAAATTGATCAAAAGTGCCATTAAAGACATTTATAATGTTACAAAAAATATATATTTCAAATAAATGCTGTTCTTTTGAACTTTCTATTAATCAAAGAATCCTGAAAAGAAATGCAGCGCGGTTTCCACAAAACTATTAAGCAGCAAAACTGTTTTCAATTGTAAGAAATATTTATTGGGCAGCAAATCAGAATGATTAGAATGATTTCTGAAGGATCATGTGACACTGAATACTGGAGTAATGATGCTGAAAATTCAGTTTTGCCATCACAGGAAAAAATTGAAAAATATTTTAAATTACAATAATATTTCTCAACAATACCATTTTTAGCGTATTTTGATCAAATAAATGCATGCCTTGGTGAGCATAAAGACTATATTACATTAGAAGCCCTTTATTCTGTTGACTATAACGTCGCACCTACATGTCGACTAACTCTCATTAGAGTAATAAACTGTCTGCTTAATATCTGCTAACACTTTATTTTGATATTCATTTGATATTCAACAAATATTCATGTTTCACTTTCTTTAATAAGGCTCCAGGTAATGTACTTTGTCCTGGATGTGTCTAACTTCCTGCAGTGTAAGGGAAGATCTCCTGCAGTCATTCTGCCATTTTTCAGTATCCTATCTGCATTTTCCCAACAGATCTTCGGATTTTGGCTTCTAGATCACGGATTTGTAACAGTGAGACGCTTTTTAATACCATCATTCAGTGTTATCAAAAATTGTCCTGGTATCATATTACATGGGTCTAAACTCCTTGTTTGCTGAACATATGGCACTTTTTTTCCCCAGGATTCAATGGATGTCTTATTGAGCCCGAGAGCGTGTCCTCCAGCACTGTCATGGCATCACTGTGTTGTTCTGAGGACCTTATTGAGGACAGGAGAGAATCAAGCAGCACTGAAGTATCTATACAGCGTCACACCAGCCATGGAGAACATTCATGATATCAAACTCTGTGTGGATGTGTTAATACAGAACAAGTAAATCACAATTATTCTTATTCTGCAAAATCATCCTATTGTGGTGAGCATCATTTTGCCATGTACATGTTCCTGAATCAACATCTTTGTTGATCCTGGAACGACATTCCAATCTATTAATAAGATTTGAAGTTTAAAGTTTATGTCAAGTTTAGTCTTACAACCAGGGTTATGTGCTTCAACATCAGATTATTCACCTGTCATTTACCTCTGATTTTAGGGATAATTTATGAGTAGGGTTGGGTTTTAGGGGATAGGGTTAGGACAATTTTTTTAACAAGGTCAACAAAATATGCTGATCCAGGAACAGGTCTTACTTAGCAAAATCACGGTGACCCATATAATGCTGTAACAATTCAATGTGTTTGAGTTCTGTTTTTGTGATCTTGGTTTTTGGTTTAGCCCCGTTAAGTTTTCCCGCTCCTCGTTTGTGTTCAGTTTCATCACCTGTGTTCTGTTAATTATTCAATCATTCCATGTGTATTTAAGCCCTGTGTTTTCTCCCAGTGTTTGTCGATCGTCGTCTTTAAATGGTTGTGTGTTTCCTGATTTCCTGGAGTTTTGTTCCTGTTTGAGTTTGGAAAGTTTTGATTTTGGAAATTAAAAACTATTATATTGAAATTCCGTGTCCTCGTCTTCAGCACCTGCACAAACCCTGACAAATGCGAATAACTATTATGATTATTTTCAGATGTATCTCTGCAGCCTGGGCTCTGGTCAGAGGACTTCATACTGAAGATGTTCAACACTTCATTCATGTCTGTGAGAATCATGGGATTTGTAGTCATACATTGGCCACACTATGCGAGGTGATACACAGTAATGATTTTCTCTTCCTTGGGGTATTTGGAAAACAAATCTGTTCTTTAACAATGATCTAATTTTCATGGCAGGGTATGGATCATCTCCATTTGACGGAAAGCCGAAATATGCAGTCCAATGAAGCACAGATACAGAATCAAGAAACAATAGGTCAACGTCCAGCAAGACCTGAACCAGGTAAACTATGCTCAACTATCCATCTCAAATATATACTGTAAGATGTAGTCCTCTTATTCTGTGTAAATGATGGGGTTTAAGGACAAACTCCCCGTCCACTGTCTGCATGGCTGTACCAAACGGATGACCAACTGACCCCTGGAGATTTTGTCAGGACACTCAGACAATCTATTTCTGAAATATGTCCACTTCCAAAGAAAAGAAGGTAAGAAACAAGCACTGTAACAAAATCTCAACTCATTGATTTTGTTTATTTTTTTTGCATGGGCTTTTTTGAGTATTATGGGACAGGAGAAACCTTTCCGTTTTAAGTACACAGTTGTTGTTTAGTTTAGTTTACTTTGTTGTTTACTTTAGTTTACTAAAGAGCAGAGCCGAACAGTCAGTACTTTAGTTTTCAGTGTCACATGATCCTTCATAAACATTCAGACACAATTATTATTATCAATGTTGGAAACAGTTGTGCTGCTTAGTACTTTTATGGAAACTGATATTTTTTATGGATTATTTCATGAATAGAAAGTAAAAAATCCAGCATTTACTGAAATAATGTTTTTTTGTAACAATGTAGTCTTTACTGGAACATTTTTATGATCAGTTTAATGCGTCAACCTTGCTAAATTTCATTTCTTTAAAAAAATCATTCAGACCACGAACTGTTCAATAGTCCAGAACCTGTCAAAAGTTTGGAAACCATTTGTTATGTTTTTGAAAGAAGTCTCTTATGCTCACCAAGGCTGCATTTATTCAATCAAAAAATACAGTAAAGCAGTAATATTGCGAAATATTACAATTTAAAATAATTTTCTTTTTTAATACATTTACAAATGTCATTTTACAAAATTACCAAAATGAGTTTCTGCTTTTCAGTGTGGTTCTGCTACTTGGAGAATAGCTTGAACAGCCCATAACTGCCTCTCTCCTCTCAGGCCTTGTGTCATGTTGCTAATGGACTCTTCCACCGTGCCTGAGGATGAGGACAAAACTCCCGCAGACTCGATCCCTGGATGTCCTGATCGAACTCTCACACTGAGGCGCTATCCATCAACAGTCTGAGCAGGGAAAGCTTCGGTGAGAATGTTGTCAAATTGTTTTACATGAATGTTTCGCTTATAATCTACTCAACGTTAATATAACCTTCTTTAAAAATAAATAAATAAATAAATAAAGTTATAGAAAAGATTTGAACTAGTGTGGTACCTGGAGACATCTCCAACTCAGCTACACATGCAGAGAGAAGGTGAGCGTTTATCTCACATCGAATCCTCTGAAAACCAACCAACCTGTTTTTAGAGAACCTGAGCAGATGTGTTTACATACAACAGCTTTCGTGATATGCCGCTCAGTGGCTTGATGGCACATGACAGGTAACATTACAGTTGTACTACAATCATTTATGTAAAATATGTTCGAATCGAATCAAATCATGACATCATTTTTTATTAGGGATGCACCGATACCACTTTTTCCAGACCGAGTCCGATACCGATACTTTCATTTTTGGTACTCGCCGATACCGATACCGCAACCGATACCTGTATTTTTAATTTTCAATTAATTTTCAATTCATGCATTTGTAATTTTTAAATGTATTAGTAGAGAAACCAAAATAATATCAATCATATTAGTTGTTTATTAAATTTAAACTTAATTAGTTCAACAAATATATATTTCATGCACTGCATATTCATTACTGTATAAATTAAATATATATGGATCTTTTTGTAAAGTTGATAGAGGTAGCCTATTTAGCCAAGAGCAGACAGTCATTTATTTGTCCTTTGTTTGATTAACATTAAAACACAGCAGCAGATTTATTAACCTGCTGCTCCTTTAAGGCCGAACGCACAGACGGCATTTGAATTATACTGTCTACGTTCACTTGAGATATATAACAGACTTTTACTAGGATACTCGCCAAGACAGGTGTTTTTACATAGTTTTGTGTGAATTCGTCCGTACAAGCGCAATGCGTGAAAGACTTCCATTCAGTATTCGCGCTCTGTCTGGTGGTTTTCAGGGCGCGCGCCGTGGATGTTTGAAGTTCATGGAAATTCTTGACCTGTAAATGTCCTGTAATAATGTAGGCAACCACTCGTTAAACATAAGTAAGGTAACAGTTCATGTTTTACTTACATATACGATTTAGTTTTAATCCAAATAACACGTGCTGAGTGAACGATCCGCAATCAACAGCATTCAACAGAAGTGCGCTCTCTCTCTCTCCTCTCTCTCTCTCTCTCTCTCTCTCTCTCTCTCTCTCTCTCTCTCTCTCTCTCTCTCTCTCTCGTCAGCTAACGTTATTAATAAGCTACATGCCTCGTTTTACTTGATTTGCCATTGACATCCGACTGAACTACAAACTTTCCACTGATGTCTGTGAAAAAGGGATGCGCTCGACCAGCTCGCGCGTCTGTGTCATAGCGCGCTCAATCCTCTGCGCATTTTTCTCTTATCAGCTTGCGCACCATATAGTTATATAGAAAACGTGTTAATATATTCTGTTTAATATTCCACTGATAAGATACATTTATTTCATATACAGCCTTCTTTTTTTATCCCATTGTAATTTCTGACACTGTACACATGCTGCCTGGTATCGGTTGTTGGTATCGGGGCATTTTTACGAGTACGAGTACAAGTACATGAGCTCAGTATCGGGCCCGATACCGATACTGGTATCGGTATCGGTGCATCCCTATTTTTTATTATTATTCATGTGCCCTTGTAATCTTTAATCATAAGATTTTATCATCCGCTTGCAACAATATACGGTGGCCGAGAGAGCTCAACGTGCTGCAAATGAAGAAAACACATGCAAATAGAAACACACTGGTAACGCTTCCTTTTACAGTCCAGTTACCCATGTAAATACTATGTACTTATTTTAGTAACTACAATTACTGGGTAATAACTAGTACTAACCCTGAACCTACCCCTGTTCCATGTACTTACCTTATATTAGCAGTACTTTCTAGGTAAGTACACTGTACTGTACTGTAAAAGGAAGTGTTACCAAAACACTCGCAAATTAAAAAAAATCTTCACCAGTTTCACAACACATATGTGCTCCAAATACACCTCCAAATACAGAAACACCTGCAAAAGTTCACAACACAACTAAATAAACGCGCTGCAAAAAAAAAGAGAAAAAAGTGACAAACCCGACTGGGACATGCTTATTGCTAGTGAGCATCCTATGCCCTACTCCCTTGAAAGAGCCCTTGAAGTGGGACTTTGGAGTGAGCAGGGCTCTTGTGTAGCCGATTGGAACGCACTGAAGGGAGCAATCTTCACCTGGGATGTGCCCATGACAACGCAGCACGGTGTCCATCATCTGTTATTACCAGAAATATGAATTAACATAACTGTTGCAAATAAATATACAAAAAAGTTATATATATATATATATATATATATATATATATTAGCATTTAAAAAAACTAAATGTTTTAAACATTCTGAGATGGTTTAAACTTAATGGGATTACATAACATATTTTTGTTTGTGTTTTTAGCTGGGAAATTACAGATGGACAAAATCTAGTCTCTACATGTTTTCTTGTTTGAGAAGCTATTTCACTCGTATATACGTCACAATAAGGAAGAAAAGACTATTGCAACTTCCGTTTCATGTGAATTTGAATTAATTTGGTCATTATGTTATGTTGCTATATGATATCCAACTGACAAAATTAGGGCTGCACGATTTGGGGAAAATGTCATATTGCGATTATTGAGGTCAATATTGCGATTGCGATATAATAAACAAATGGTTTCTTGAGTCAATTTTCTTGGTTCTTAAGCAAAATGCACACACAGATTAGTAATGATTCTGAAATGTGTATTTCTCAACTCAAACTAGCAACAAAAACTAAATGATTGATAACACCTATAATGATCAATAAGACAAATCCCCCCCCCCCCCCATTTTAAACATTAATTATAGCCATCCAACATTACAGTGATTACATCATTACAATTGAAGGCTATCGATTTTTTTTTTTTTTTTTTTTTTTTTTTTTTACATTTTTTTTATTAGGCTTTAAAAAATATAACAGCTTTTAATTTAAGTGAACTTCAAACAATCCTCACATAAACAATAAATGTCATATTTACCTGTGCCCTTCCTTTCCAACATGTAGCACATATACAGAAATTGAATAAAGTTATCAAACAGTATGCGCTGCATAAATTATAAATTATATATGGACTAATTTTTATTTAAGCTAAACAGGTTCTTTAGTCAAGAGCAGTGGGTCATTTTCTCTGTTCCCTTTGTTCTTTGATTAACTTTACTGACAGAGCATTATTGGCTACTGGCCCTTTAAGAGCAGCCTTGTTGTGTGAGTCGCGGCGGATCTCACACAGCCGAGCCTCATTCTCTCACAAATTCACGTTCATCATAACATAAGACTGCTCTTATGTTATGAAGATACTCGACAAACGACATTTTGGCATAATTGTGTGTGTTATTGTTCGTTCAAGCGCGAAAGAGAACTGTATTCTGGCGCGCGGTCTGTGCATGCGCATGATACTGGCGCGCGTCTTTCAGTAAGGACATTTACAGGCAGCGCGCTCTCTTTAACTTGTCTCGCATGAATAAAAGCGGGATCATGTAAGTAACACTAGCCAAAGGATGACAAAAAAGAACAGATGCTTTGTGTTAACAGCCCTAATTTGTTTATTTCATATAAAATCGCAGCATTTTGCGTCATAATAATCGCATAGGCTTGACATCGCGATTACGATTGCGATACGATTAATCGTGCAGCACTAGACAAAATCATCCCAAAATTATGAAAAAGGCTTTTATCAAAAGGCTTCACAGCTGTTACTATGCAATGATCCACATTGATGATGATGCTGTGTGATTTGCTGTTGTAGGACACTTAACCTCCACCCTATCTGATACAGTAATGAGGATAATCAGTCAGTGCGCTCAAATCCCGAGATCCCGACGGAGAGTCATAACCTTTTATCACCCAATCATGCTGAGTCAATGACGTTTATGACTGGTAGTTTTTTAATCGATTGTATTTTTCCTCATAATTTAGAATCTAGTTAAAGCGGTCGACTCATTCCACACGACAGAATAATCACAGAAGAGATCATGTCTGTAATATCTCAATTATTAATCTCACTACTAGACATTAGTAAGATTAAACGAAGAGCAAGTGGAGACTTTTGCTTCTGTTCAGCAGAATCTTTCTCTTGAGAAAAGACCCTGATAACCTCACATGTATGTCCTATAGAGTTTCTTAACACACTCAGAATGCATGAAAAACAATGGTTGAACTCATACAATGAACTCTGTTAGAAAACTACAATTTAACTGTTCAATAAAAATACCTTACTCACCAAACGCCATCTCTGTGTCACTTTTACAACATTTCAAATCCCTCAGTTCTCGCCATCTCTGAAAAGCAAAGCTAATGTTGATTCTCGTTTTATTACGAGCTCTGTCGCATTCACTTTTTCCCAGCAGACTCTTCTGTTCTGTTTTATTTAAAACGAGTGATTACCCGTAGGTTAGAGATTTAGATGCTCCACGTCAAGCTTTCTTTATCGTGCCAACTAACCTCTGCCACTCCCACACCATAAACCATCCTGCCCGCTCTAAACCATTATACATAGGCTTACCATAGTGAATAAGGTTAAGACAAAAACACGTTTTGGAAGAAAGATTGATGATGTATTGACTCATTATTTCAAATTTAGTTAATTTTGAACAAAAAAGTTACATTGTGTAACTTTAAATTGACCATCTTATTTTTTAAATGGTTACTCATTGTCCTTATTCTCTGGGCCACTAATTTAACAACCAATCTTCTTGGCCTCCTCCTCTATAGAAAAGCGGGCATCTTCTGACCCAGGACGTCCCACACCTCATGGTCTTTAGAAGCTTCTTAGACTTTCCATCCAATCCACTAGTGGAAAACGGAGAAGTCAAACAGGTATGACTTGCTCATTTACCTCTGATTTGTGTAAGAGGGATTTGTATTTACAGAAATATCCTAGAATAGACTTCTCCCCACATAGTGGCAGTATTGCATCAGTAAAGTGAGCTGATTTTTGCATTGCAGCTGTGCATTGCATAATCATTTTATTTCCAACATAATCACTTGATTACTGAAAGCCTTGTAATTAGACTGCTAAAAATGAACACATGAGGCTTTGCATGTAAATTGCTGTTCTAAATTGTTTGCTTCTGTACAAAGAGTGAGAGTTGGTGAGAGTTTTACTAATCACTCACAATCTCATCTCATCTTATCTGCTTAATTGATGATAATGCATAATTAATATATGCTCTATAGTTATTATGTAACTTGCCCTTTGGAATGTTTATTTCAGGCCCTGCAAAGTTGATTATTATTCAATGTAATTTATCCCCAATGGGGCTTTTTTATTCAATGTTGTGACATTTTAGTTACTATACAATGATTTCATCAATAATCGTGGCCAAGCAAATCACCTGTGTCAGATTTATTCATGGACTGGGATGATTGTTCTTCTAGGAAGTGTTAACAGAATACATAGATGAAGGTTATGGCAAAAAATGTATCACCTTTTTTCTTTCAACTGAATTATTTACTGTTGTGACAAATGAGAATGCCAAAAAAAAACTCTTATCAAAGACATGTAACCATGGCATTTATCAGCGGTATTCTTTTATATTATTACTGCATTGATTAATGGCACCAGGATATTGGTTCTCTCATCCCATCCACACACATTCAGAGGAAATGATGAGAAACACTTTTATTATAGAAAAACAGCTACATTTAATTATTTTTATTTTATTTTGTGCTTTCAGGCAGTGAAAGAGGAGTTAACAGGTCGGAGAGGATCTTTTAAAATGAGCATTAATCAGATGATCACGGATCAACTTCACATCGAGGCCGCCGAGGAAAGACAAGTAAACGAATAAAACGAGCTTAAAAGAAAAAACGTTTGCTGTTTGCATATGTTTTAGCCAATTAGAAATTAGTTATAGGGATGAAATCATTTACCAGGATTTTTTTTTCTTTTATAGTGATTATCAAAATAAATTAATGTAAAACATTGTACATCTTTAAAAAGTTACAATTTGAGATTCTATGCATTTTTAATGATGAATCTTCTATTCAGTTAAATGAGAGAATGCTTTTTTAAGGCACAGTATTTACACAATATTATGCAAAGGTATTTGGACACCAAAGGAACATTGCTAATATTATTTGTACATTGTAAATTATTAATCAGTCATGGCAACTTATGTTTTTAGATTAGCTCATGTAACAACTATTTAACAATTGATTTAAAAAAATTTATTTAAGTTGAAATTACTTTTACAACCAAGTTGATTGTTAAAAAACTTTACCTAACTATTTAAGTATAGTGTAAAAACACTATATAATATGGTTTCTTATTGTCCTGTCCAAGTGATAACACAATATTGTTTAAGTTATGATGCTCTTACTGTACAGGCCGTGACAGTGCTTCCACTGTACAGAAGGCCACTTTGTAAACAACCGTTTCACTTATTTGCACTCATTGCTTCAATGGACTTTCTGCCACAGGTTTTTAAACTCAAAGGTAAATGGACCGGCATACTGTAATTTCCTCTGCTTGTTGCCGTTCTGCAAGAATGGTTTCTTGGCTGCTCTGCGCCTCACAAATCCACTTTGTATGAAACAGCTGAAGCGTGTACAGTACAGTATGTGGTGCCGAGTGACTCTCAAATGCTGAGCAAGCACCTCGCTGGACTTCCTTCTGCACCTTATGAAAGCTTTATGTATGTACTATAATGCAGTACATGCTCATGTCTTAGATAAAATATTAACTAGTACATAGGCTAGTACAATCATATTTTTCTTTTATCACAATATAACAATTAAAATTGATTTCACAACTTCTAACACAATTAAAAAGAAAAGAAAATGTATTTAGAAAACAAATCAAACATGTTTTCCTTTTTCTAATTGAAATGTGTAAAATATTTTTTTTTTCTTTAGAAAATTTTAAGCTTTATAACCATAAGGGTTTTCCCCACACTTTCAATTCTTTTAATTCAATGAATGTTTATATTTCTGCAAGTTTTATAAATGAAAGATCAAAAGGATAAACAATGCATATTTATTTTCACAGGCATCTTTGATCATATTTACCATTCGGGTGCCAATAATTCTGACTATGAATGTACATGGGTCTTTCCTGTTTACACAGCACCATTTGAGGTAATAAATAAATATGTTTGTAAATTCAAAGAAATATTTCTATAGGCAGCAGACTCAGAAATATACTCTGGCCGGACTCAGGCACTTAAACTTATAGATTACCAAAGACTGTCCAATTGGATCACAGCTGGAGTATTGTGTAAATGAGTTGGGGGTTGTGTAAATTGGGTCAGAAAGAAAAAGTCTATATATATATACGTATATATATATATATATATATATATATATATATATATATATTATATATATATACATACATAATACATACATACATACATAATACATAATCATACATACATACATACATACATAATACATACATACATACATACATACATACATACATACATACATACTACATTACATACATACATACATACATACATACTACATACATACATAACATAATACTACATACATACATACTACATACATAATGACATACTATAATCACATACATACTTTATCCATAAAACATACATATCATACATACCATACACATAATACATACATAAGATACAATACATATTACATGACATACATTCATACATAGAATACATACTATAATACATACATACATTACATACATACATAATACATACATCATAATATCATAATACATACATACATACTATATATATACATACATATATAATACCCTACATACATTTCACCTACAGCACTGTTTTATTAATTTATATTAATAATAATTAACTATTATGGTAAACAAAATTGACAGCTTTATTCAGCATTTATTCTTTTTACCTTGTGTGGAACACAAAGATTCATGCATCCACCATATTTCTAAAAATGAACAATTTCAGTTTTCAGATCTTTCATTGAATTAGTATTGTGTAGTATTCTTGAAGCGGAGTTCACGTTTGTCATGTCAAAAGGAACACAGGTCTGATTCAGAAATGTGCATTGGCAAACTGAATGGAGTTCATATAGATTGATTTTTGTCTGTCATGCTTTGTAAGCTGCTTTTGTATTTTTGTGCGTTTTTTGAATAATAACCTATATTTACTGAATATTGTATGAATGTTTATTTTTAGTGTCTGTGTTTAGATAATTGCCATAATAAATAGTCACAAAAAGGCTTACATTTGACAAACATTTAGTTATTAAACTACTGTAAAGCTGTCTATTCTTGAAACAGTATAGGCCTATACTGTTAAAAGCCATACATTAATAAACTGTCTGACTTAGCTTAGGTAATGATTTGTTAATTTAATAATTACAGTAGTAAGTGTATTAAACGTGTTACCCGATGTTTTAGCATTTTGTATTGATTAGCATTCTATAAAACGGCTACTAATACGTGTAGCGGTGTCCTGATTCTTTTCTCCAAAAATGCCCTCAGCTGTATCTCTTGCTCGCCTGTGCTGCAGAGTCGATGCGCAGCCGCAGCAGCGCGAGAGAGAGAGAGCTCGACTGACACCAACAACACAGCTCGGACAAAATGCCAATGGATAATTTAATATTTGCGCAATGCATCCTTTATTTTTTAGCCTTCGTCTTTGGCTTTATAGCGATAGTACCTCTGTCGGAAAACACGGAGGATTTTCGTGGAAAATGTCTGCTTTTTACCCGGGGTATGTGGCAGAATGAGAACTTCACGGTGTCTAAGCAGCGCTTCATCATTGAGGAATGGGGACCTCAGTCCTCCTGCAGCTTCATCACCGCTGTCGCCATCGCGTCCCTCATCCTGGCCGCCGTGCAAGCCTGGAGGCTTCTGCTCTTCATCTGCAAAGGCCACGACGAGTGAGTGATTCTTCATTTCATCGTTTAACAACTTGTGAATTTGATGTCTCACATGTTTAGCTATTAAAACCGTGCCTGTGCGCGGATTGGGAAGCATGGATGCAGTTGTGATGTCATACAGCAGCATACTACTTTAGTTAAATATTTTATTATATGGGACAATTGTTCAATATCATAACAAACTGATACTATATGATTATGGAGTTTTATTATGTAGGTTGCATGGCCTAATTGAGCTGCATTCGAATGATTTAGTCACAGAAAAGTTCAAAAGTCATTAAATGAATTTGCATACTGATTGAGATTATATTGATTCATTATTGCTATCTGATTTTAGTCTCTAGCCTGGCATCAAAGGCCATGTGGTTTAATTTTAATAGGCATGCTAAATATCCTACTCTTTTAATAGTAGGCTGTATAACTAAATTACAGTATACTTAAATGGTTAGTTCACCCAAAAATGATCCTATAATTTACTCCCCCTGAAGCCATCCTAGGTGTATATGACTTTCCTCTTTCAGCCAAAACACAATTGGAGTTAGGCTATATTTTAAAATATCCTGGCTCTTCCAAGCTTTATAATGGGAGTGAATGGTACCATTTTTTGAAGCCCTAAAGAGCACAGCCTTCCATCATAAAACTAATCCATACAGCTCTGGGGGTTAATAAAGTCAATCCATAGCCTAATTATAACTTTAATCACTAGATTCCAGTAAAAGTAGTCTCATTTAAAGGTGGGGTATGTGATTTGGAAAACGACCGGCAGATTTTGAAAATACACAATTCAAATGGTCCTACCATCTTTCCTCCAACGCTGGCCCTGACTGGGTCACGCACGCTGGGGGGAGGGGGGTATGGTACGACCGTTTGATTGACGAACTACTGTCCAATGATTCTAGGTGGTCTTGGAAATGATTGGCTGGAGTTTTTCGAGTCCTGCCCGTTCCACAGATGATTAAATTGCTTAATTTTCATTTCAGTGTTTCTAACTCAGTGGCTGTAAGTGGGTTAGGAATAGGATTTCAAGTTATTTTGAAAAAATGGACAAAAAAGAGAATCACATACCCCACCTTTAAGACTTCTAATTCATGACTGGTGTTTTGTTTTGCTCTATCCTCTGCGTCAATACGTTTTGCATTGGGTCAGAGGTCACTCTTCCGCCGGAACTAGACTCGCGTACGGGCCGTATAACTTGCGTGTAAATGCCACATCCTTTTGATTTTCCAAGCAAAAATGTCCCAAGTCCTTCACATAAAATCTGTCTACATAGGCTTTTATAAACAACCTTTGTCTTATTTTTTAAGTTTAATTACAAGCCCTCAAAAAAAGTGATTAATACATGAAAATTCTTACGAAGTCATACGAAAAACAATATGAGCAGCTATTATTATATTAGTTTTTTACCCCATTAAAATAAGAATTTATTCTAAACCCATATTTGTTTCCTACGTGTAACACAACAAGAGACGTTGGTAGAATGTCAGAGCTGCTTTTTCCATATAATGAAAAAGTACAAGTATATGGAGATTTATTGTAAAAATACCATAGAAGTTGTCCATGTGCTCCAAGTCTTTTATGTGACGAAAAGGACAACATATACATCAAGATGCTTTGTGCCAATGGTGTCAAACATCATTTGTTCATGCACATCATGCTAATTGGACAAGCAAGCTTAATTGAGATTTCAGTCTTTTCAATATATATATTATATATTTTTATCTTCAGGACCTTGGAATAGAAGTCGTTAGGGTGGGAATCTCTAGGCAACTCACGATTCGATTACGATGCTAAAACGGTTATCGATGCATCTTTTTTTGTGTGTGACTTGGTACTTTAGCAAAGTATTTATAATGACCCATAAGGAATTTACTTCCAATATCTTTTATTAATAAAACAAATGGAAGACTTGAAATTGTTGCTGTATACCACAATCGATTTTTGACATATGTGAATCGATTCAGAATCGTCACATCACGATGCATCTATCTTGTGGATTTTGGAGTTAAACAGAGTGAATAACTGTCCTTTCATTTTATGGAAAAGAGCAACTCAACATTCTGCAAAATATCCTCTTTTGTGTACAGAAGAAAATAATAGTACATGTTTAGAATGGCAGGAGTGTGTAAACTGAGTATTGTAAACTATCTCTCTTCTATTTATATAGCTCAATCTTCAATGCCTTCCTAAACCTGCTCATCAGCACATTCGTAGTGTTTGCTGTATTCCTGTCCAGCACAATAGTAAGTGTGGGGTTCAACCTATGGTGTGATGCCGTCACAGAAGGAGGCAGTATGCCCAGCAGGTAAGCATGATGTTCACTTAAACCTGTATCTATGTAGATAAAAAAAAACACTAAAACAATGAGATTATGTTTTCAGACTGCGATTATAGCGTGGAAAGAGCCCCAATTAATTGTGTGGGCCTTTTTTTCTCCATCAGAGGAGGGTTTAGTGACATTGAAATTAGCCAGGGGCTTTTTGGCTCAGTTCACTTCAGTGACTGTTAAAGTTCAGTCACGTTTCACTGTCCATAAACTGCTACAGTATTTTAATATAAACCTTGAGTTTGTATAACAAGCAACTTTGTTCTTCAAGTTTTTATGAACAGAATCCTCTCAATAAATGTTGATTCTTCAAGTATCTGTGAATAATTTCTAACTATGACTACTGTTCATTTCTAGCTGTGAGGATCTCCAGGACACTGATCTTGAACTAGGGTTGGACAACTCTGCTTTTTATGACCAGTTTGCCATAGCACAGGTTGGTCAGTTAAGAATACAAACTGTGTAAAATGACTACATGAGTGCTTTATATCAACAGGGGATAGTTCATATAAAAAAATGTACTCACTCTATTACAATTACATTTAATCACTTGTGTGACTTTTGTTCTTCTGTGGAGCACAAAAAAAGAAGATATTTTGAAGATTGATTTCCATTGTAGATGGAACATGAGATGCACTGATTTCTCAAAATATCCTTTTTTTTGTTCCACAGAAATAAAATTATACATATTTAGAATGAAATGAGAGTAAATATGACAGAATGTAATTTTTTTTGTGAAACAAACTTTTAACAAATTTATGTAGTACACTAAAACCGTAAAACTCTTTATGCGTTTTGGCCGTTCATTTACACGACAATGGCGTTTTGGTGGCCTGAAAACGCAAACTTATGTAAACGGTGTTCAAAGTGCAGGCTTTAGAAAACGATCCCATTATCATCTATATTTAAACAACACAAATGTGAATTTGTGGAATGGTGACGTCATGCGCATGTATATTAGTGTTTCTTTACAAAGGGACATCGCCATCTACTGGCCTGGAGTGATTAATACTGTGTCTTTAATCGTTTTCGTGGATCGTTCTGACAACAATGTCGTCTGTACGGGAAATTTGTCCGTTTTTAGTTCATCGTTGTCGTGTAAACGTAAACACTAGAACATTTTCACAACAACTAACAAGTTAAGACATTTTTGCAACCTCATTCATTCAAAAATCAAACAGTTCAAATATTTTAACTATAAGGCCTATATATCCTTAAACAGACCAAACCACTCCAATAGTGATGCAGTGATGAGGTATTGTAGGCCAGGTTTTTTTTTTTCATTCTGGCTCCCCTTGACAAACATCCAGTCGGATTTTTCCATTGGCTTTTGGATTATTGCAGAAAATAAGCTCTGTGGCTAACAAAAGTTTCTG
Organism: Chrosomus eos; assembly: GCA_036326025.1. Taxonomy (NCBI): domain Eukaryota; kingdom Metazoa; phylum Chordata; class Actinopteri; order Cypriniformes; family Leuciscidae; genus Chrosomus; species Chrosomus eos. The sequence goes on along the minus strand of CM070832.1, from coordinate 8,428,307 downwards.
TATTTATTTTATATAATATATATTTTTTAAATTACAATTTTTATGTCTTGAGGGTGTTTTAACCACAGACCTTATTTCAGGTATTTAACCAAAATCCCATTCAAAAAAACCATTGACTTTAGGAAGTTTTTCTATTAACCTTCAAACTGTTGTAAACTTCCAGATAAGGCAACTTGCAAAGTTTGTTTTGATAAATTTTGCTATTACCTCCTCTGCTTTCCTCTAGTTCGGGTTGTGGGCGTCCTGGCTGACTTGGCTGGGTATCACAGTCATGGCCTTTCTGAAGGTCTACCATAACTACCGTCAAGAGGATCTGGTGGACAGCTTGATCCACGAGAAAGAGTTCCTACTCGGACGCTCATCACGCCGGTGCTCAGACGTGGTAGATGAGAAAAGTGGCATGATATGATAAACTCCACATTTTGCAACGCAACTATTATAGAACATTTCCATTAATGCACTGTCAAGTAAAATGTATTCATAAGCTTCTAAATATGGCTCATTAGTTGGTGTATCTCAACTTTTGATTGACCTCAGTTGAGCTTAGATGAGCCAAATGCTTCTGAATAACATTTTATTTGACATTGGACGAAGACTGAGAATAGACATTCATGTGCACTCGATTGTTCGGACTGAGGTCACAGATCATTTACCCACAACATGTTTTGATGTTGAGCTTAAACACAAGACCCTGAACAAAATTAACAGTGAGCATGAATAATGTAAAAGGATAGTTCACTCAAAAATGAAAAATCTGGCACCATTTACTCGCCATCATGTTGTTTCCAAATCCATAAGCCTTTCCAAAAGATGTTAAATGAAAGCGGTCTCTCCAGCGAAAGCTTCAGAAAGTTAATGACAACAGTATAAAAGTAATCCATGTGAATTAAGAGATTAATCCAAGATCACTTTATAAACACTGATCAATGCACATACTGTAGCACATCAAATATGATCAATAGAAGCATTGGTTCTCACACATCACATTTGAGCTTCAGTTTACCATATTTGATGTGATTTATGTACGTGCATTGGTCAATATCAATGTAAATAAAAGCCTAAATTAAATCTAATAATCATATAAAGCAATCATATTCATGGGTTTCAGTCACGTGACTTTTTTGTTGTGGCCGCCATCTTTAGGACCTTTGCGTTAAATCGCATAATCTCTCCCTGTTGATCGGAAAGATGTTGCACACTTAAATAGCACAGATGAAAAGCAACGGTATTTAAATAAAATAGATACTTTAGGTATAGAGCCGTATTTACTGTTAAACGAACTGCTGACTCCACTAAAGTCTAGTAAAAACTTGCCAAATTTTACGTTTGCTGACATTTACATCTACACTATCCCTCTCCATGTCCCCACCACTTTTGAAACTTCTCGCGGCACGGATGTACCAATACAAATAAATAAAGGTAAAATAAGAGGTGATTTAGCACGCTGAAATGTGTTGTTTTTGAAATCAAGTGATGAAAGTGCTTGTTGACTCTGGATCAGTGGTGCAGAAACAGTGTTCTCTCGTGACTCGCGCACACCGCACAGTCTTGTGTGGCTGATGTTGCCAGATTGGGTGTTTTTGTCGCTACATATTAATGCCTGTTTACGGTGTGTTTTAGCCGGGTTTTCGCCTGGAAGGCTATATAGAAATCTGGCACCCTATTGAACGAAGTTAAACTGAGCGAGCGTGCGTTCATCAGGCAGTAATTAAAGTACGTTCAGTTCGCCCAAAATTGAACGAGTTCATGAACTATCGTTAATTGAACACGTTCAGGCACAACACTGTTGTATAGGTATATCCGATTTATGATTTAGTGTTGTATTAAATGCCCCAGTTATGCCCTATTATCACAGTTTACAGCACAGCAGATAGACGGCATGTTGCAGTTCGGTCCTACAAATGGCGGCCGCTCCACTGTGTGACGTCACATGAAATCTATGAATAGATTACTTGTATGGTGTCTTTATGAACTTTTCATTGGAGGGATAGAAAGTCTCTTCCTTTGTGTTTCAGAATGAACAAAAGTGATATGGTTTAGAATGACATGAGGGTAAGTAAATTATGACTTTTTTTTTTTTGGATGAACTATCCCTTTAAGGAAGTGTGCTTAAATAAATGTTCTTATAAATCCTGTGTGACATACAATCAAAGTTGTATTGACAATTGTTTTTTCTCAACCAAATGCTTTCCTTAAACCAGTTGTAGAAACGAGCGACAGCTTCCAGTCAGTCTCTAATCCACCAGCGTTAGCTGAGTTGGATTTAGTACATACAATCGTAGCTCAGGCAATACTAGATTTAACACTATTTAAAGTGTGTGTGATCCATTTCTGGTTTTCTTTACTAAAGATCATTCCCTTCCAATACTGCCTCCATGTGTAAGACATATATAATCATGTATATGACTGTGATAGTATCTTTCCTATGTAAAGGGATTTAAAACATGCTTGCATGTACATATATGCTATAAAAATACACAGGTGAAGTGACGTGACTAATCTGTCTCCGGGACATGACATCACTCTGATGAAGTATGTGAGATTTGGAGGGACTATTTAATGATTTGCTTTATAATTCAGTTTACTTACTTTCCTAGAATCTACAAAGTTTATGCCATTACACCATATAGTTCACTATATTTTGAAGTATTATTGCGCATGCTGGAATAAATTTTGATGTATGCCTTTTATTTTTGGTTTATAAAAGTATTATATTTTAGTTTTGCTAGTTAATGGTGTGTGAGCATGAGTCGTGATTCGCTGTAATTCTGTAACACACTCAGGCCCACAAAAAATTATGCAGACATTGTTTTGTGCATCATTTTTATTTATTGTGTCATAGTGTAAACACATCTCTTCGACATTATAGGCCTATATTTGTTTTAGGGCTTTTATTTAATAAAAGCAGTGATTGCAGTATAAACAGCAATGATGATGAAAATACAAAGCAATTGGTGATTTTTCTGAGTCTTTAAATAAAATGACCATTAAGCTCCGTTTGGTTTTTAATATTTAAAAATTTAAACAAAAGAAAGGAAAAAGAAAAGCAGTGGATATACTGCCAAAAAGCTCCTCTATTGAAATACACATGACAGAAAAGGAGCTGGTTCTGGACCTGGGGCAAGTTTATTGCTTCAGTGATTGGCTGGCCCAACAGCACAACGTATTTAGTTGATTTCCCTTTGTCGTCTGAATACCCCTCAAACGGGTACATTAAGCAAGTGTGCTAATTAACTGTCTGTTGCATACATTTAATAATCGGTGCACAATGCACAAATACATAATATAAATGACACCCATATAATAAAACATTTGTTTTGCTTCTATCCAAGTAACTCACAGTGATTTGATGCATGTCACAGATGATTTCTACACATTTAACTTGTTTCTCTTCATCATTTACACTGATCAATTTAATCCAATTGTATTTTCAATCAATATGATAAAAAAATCTAATATTTGGGTTTGGTGAGCTTTTTTAATGTTTTTGAAAGAAAGCTCTCATATGCACCAAAGATGCATTTATTTGATCAGAAATGCAGTAAACCAGTAATATTGTGAATAATTATTACAAATAATATTACAATTTAATATCACTGTTTTCTATTTTAGAATGTAATTTATTCCTGTAATGCAAAGCTGAATTTTCAGCATCATTATGTCACATGATCCTTCAGAAATCATTCTAATATGCTGATTTGATGCTTAAGTAACATTTCGTATTATTATCAAACAGTTGTGCTGCTTAATATTTCTGTGAAAACCATCTTTAGTGTCACTTTTGATCAATTTGATGCATCCATTGTGAAGAAAGTATAAAAAAAAATCTTACTGACCCCAAACTTTTGAATTTATTTGTGTGTGTGTGTGTGTGTGAGAGAGAGAGATTAAGGCTGTCATTCTGCCTACTATCTCCTTATTTACTATAGCAATACATGCCAAATCGGTCATGGAGAAAATATTAAGTATGAAAACTTATTTTTGACACCAGAATCCAAAGACTAATCTAATTAGATTTTTTTTTTTTTTTAAATGCTCACCCAAAAACTAGAAATTACAGACTTAACCGCTGCTGCTATAATGGAATATTAAAAGACTAATCAAAGTGTAAAATAGTAAAAAAAAAAAAAAAAAAAAAAGTCGAATAGTAAAAAAAAAAAAGAAGACAGAAAAAACAAAATAAATGCACCATAGGCTTAGGCCAAGATGCTGGTACAGGTTCATGTAAAATATAAACTCAAATGTTACGGCCGTCATAAAGCATTCAACTCTCTAAAATGGCATTCTTTCATTTGCCAGTTAAATCTGGCAGTGCATGAGACAAAATATGGCCAACTCATCCTTGAACAGTCTTGCACTGTATCTCTTTTCAGAGAGAATTTGTGGCAGATGGAAACGTTTGTGCTTAACAACTTTGCCCTTTGTTTCAACTCGTAAAGTAGATCAATGCTAAAGGTGTCATCATTGTGCTAGTTCTTCTCTTTTCACATGTACATTATATATAATATATTCTTTAACAATGATTAGTGTCATTCTGTTTATACATGTCGATAATGCATAAAACGCATATTTGTACTCTCAAACATATTTGATTATTAGTAAAATAAATAGCATTGTCTTGCATTCCACAGACACATTCAACCACATTTTACATTTTTAATTTCTGACATTAAAAAGCTGTGATGCATTGATTCATAGAGAACGGTGTGCACATTCTGTAGAGCCCGACTGATTTTGGGTCTGATCCAATGGCAGAAGAGTGTTCATGATAAAGAAAAGTAAACATGTTTGAAAAAATGATCTCTTTGTGTTCATGTTGGTTTCATATGGTTTGGAAACTTTTATAACATTTACAAGAAAAGTTTATAATGACTGACATTAAAATGATCATGTGGTGTAACCATCACGTAAAAAGTAACAACACATTTTCCTCAGATGAGTGTACAACATTTTAATCATTACTTAAAAAAATTCCAATAAAGTATTCATTCAGTAAATATCATTAAGGTTGGGGAGTTGTACAACATGACATTGTACAAAATGAACCAATAACTCAATTATATACAAAAAAGGTATATTCATGTCAATATGCATTAACTGCATTCTTAATATTTTTTAATATTTTAATGTTTTAATTGCATTTGCACAACAAATTACTAGATAATGTCATTGCTCTAATATTTAATTAAAATAAAACAACCAAAACATTAAGATGTTTTTGAAGCTGGCATGAAAAATAAATCCATAAATAAATAGATCTACAATATAATCCTGTCTTTATTCGTGTAATACGACGGGTGCGACGGGTTCCTAAATTCACCCTTTGAATCAGAAAGCCCTTATATTGATATTTGTATCTTATGACAAATAGTGAGGTAAATATTTTAAGCAAAGAATGCAGAGTACAACACTAGCAGGAATTGATCCAGCCATGCATTTAAACATTCTATAAGCACATGCGATGTGTGTGTAAAAGTGTCATCGGCATTAACCCTTAAATGCACCTCAGGTCTTTATCGACCCGGGACATCATTCACTATCCTACCCCTCATTCATTGTTTAAAGTTAGACATCAACCTTCTTAGTGTTCCTCAATCTATTAATTATAAACAATATAACAAGAAAAAACATTATAAAAACAAATCTGTTTTCTAATTCATTTTTTGTAAAAAGTTTATAGGGTCGCTAGTGACCCGAGGTATGTAATAGTGTAAGATTTTTTTTCTGCGCAACAATAATTAAATCTCTTATGACTCAATAAGTGCAATTCATCTTTATTCCTCAAGGGGAAAATGTCTGATACGCAATGCTGGAGTGATGTTTCACTCGTAATTACCACGGGCATAAAACAAAACAATATACAAGTGCCATCAGCAAAACTTGATACGGCTCAGTGATTTATGTAGAGCAAGTACTGAACGCAATCCAATATTAGTCCCACTTGATGGTGGAAGAAGCTGTCAGCAATCAAAATATTGATTTTGAAGACGTTGAAAATGATAGTTTTGAGAATATGTTTGTAAAAAAAACACAGATGCTGAATGTACTCTGGAAATGAGCTCTGATGATGGTAAAAAGCATCTGCTCAAATTCAACCCTTCAAAGTTCCAAACAGTAATGAAATAAGCTTTATTTTATTATTATTTTGTAATTGTCATCAAAATATCAGGAGAGTTTTATGCGATTGCAGCAGTTGGAGATTAAAAGATATAGTTTCGGGTTGCTAAAGACCCGGTATTAAAGATTGATGAAACATTCATGCATTTAAGGGTTCAAATATAACTATTTGTGACAGTTAGCATGGCATTATACTCATCGTTACATGTCGTTCTTTTCAATATTGCTTATTAAAGTCCAATACAGGTTCTCCGTATAACTCAAATGATAATATTGACCTACAGTACCAATATATCAGTCGGGCTCTAAGTGTTATAGACGGAATTCATTCATTCGTGTTCTGTTTTTGACAGTCCTGTATAATTCTGATTGATAAAGGGTTTAAGTTTTATTGCTGCATATATTATTTGGAAAATGACTAACAGATGCTTTAAAACATAATCGCCCAGAAAAGCTATACAAGGACAAATAGCTACATATACAGATTTCTGATTATATACGACTCAGTATATTGAGGTTGTGGCAATGGATATGCCACCATAAAGGGCAAAAAAGCACACCATCACTTAATGGCGTGGCCTTCAATCAACTACAAAATAAAAGAGGTGGGTGTTGAACATCCTCAAAAACATCAACTGGTGACCAGTCTGAATATATAACAGTGAAAATAAAGCAATAAAAAAACAAAACAAGGACCCTTTTATTTCCTTCACAGTCCTTTAAAACCATTCTGACCTCTGCTTGTTGCTGCCCTCTGTGGTCGGCTATGGTCATTGCATGGTCAGCCAGATCCAGCAGGCCCAAACAATCTGTTTAAATTGAAGCAGGTACACAGCCAGTGCCGTCTGCAGCTCCTCGCAGGCACGCTGGGGTCTTCGGCGGTCCGTGCAGTACAGTGCTAGACCCAGCGCAGACAGCAGCAGGAACAGGCAGGTGAGCAAGGCCAGGTGCAAATGGCTCTGGGGGGTGTCGTACACTGGAGCACAAAAATACAAAAAGATTTGGTGTGAAATGCTAAATCTGTGGGCTGCGCAACTGCTTAAAACAGTCATTCTTTAAAGGTGCTGTAAACATTTTTTTAATAGAGTTGGGTTTTTTTTGGTAGTTGCTTTTGACTTTTGCTTGAATTAAAAAAAATGTTCTCTTTTTCCAAATGGTATGAAACTTCCTACGGCTCTCAACACTTTCTAGATCTACAAAAAAAAAATTAAAATGGAATGTTATCTGTTTTTATGTAGGCGTGACAAAAATAGTCACACTCGTGGTCTTCGGGGTCCATTGGACCCCAAAAAATTTAATTTAATTTTGTAACAGAACAATAGTTTTTTTTTTTTTTACAAATATAATTTTACTCTGTTTATTAATGTTTTTACTCAACATTTGTGCAGTTTTTGGAGGATTCATGATATCTTTTAAATATCTATAAATAAATAAATAAATACTTATTTATTCTTGATTTATTATTGACTCAAAATAGACAAAATTCATCATCAAAATCAGAAATAACGCAGAACACAGACAGAAATGACATAAATAAAGTGGCACACTTCCAACAATGCAAAAAACATCCACAATCCAAAATTATCATGCTCACACACGCACACACACACAAACACACACATATAGAGGAATACGATATACAGGAATACATACAAACTATAAAAACTGTTCTCTTATCATTTGTAAAATAAAATAATCTAAAATGCAGAACCACCGCAAAAATAAATTGGTAACACTAAGACACATTGAAAATGTGCACAGACACAAAAAGGAATACATTTGTAAGGCTATAAAAAAAAATAAAAGAGATGAGACAAACTATTGTTCTATTGTTCCAAACTATTTTTTTTTTTTTTTTACAAATATTTTATTTTTACTGCTTTATTTGCTAATTTGTTATTGCTGTTCAGTTTAAATAAATGATCAAATCTTAAGACTCCAACATTTCTCTTTGTAACATGTTGTTCAGGTTTGATTCTAATCATAATGTAACATTATTGAAAAACTGTTTTTTTCAGTACAAAAAAAAATGCTAAACTTTGACAAAAAGTATTTTATTTTTGTTATAATTGTGATTTTATAATATTTAGATATGAATCCAACTGAATTTAACTTTAGAAAAAATATATCTTTCAGTAATTCAATTAGTATATAGGCCTAGTGGAGCCCTATAGCCATCTAGTGGTTAAAGTGATTTATTACATTATTTTATAAATTTTAACCTGTATTTTCCAAAAAATGGGCAAAAATCTTACATTAAACCTTGTAAAATTATCCATGGTATCCCCTGGAGTGAAAGTTAGAAATCTGGGTCTTTTATAAAGTTTATTTAACATAAAATGCAGTTTTTTTGTAAAAATCCTATTTAAAAAATATTTATTTATCTATTTATGGAAATTTTAAAAAAATCATAAATCCTCCAAAAACTGCACAAATGTTGAGTAAAAACATTAATAAACAGAGTAAAATTATATTTGTTAAAAAAATATATATTGTTTTGTTACAAAATTAAATCTTATTGTCTGGGGTCCAATAGACCCCAAAGACCACGAGTGTGACTTTTTTTTGAAGACCATCAGAGGGTTAAGGATATCGTTGTCGTGTAAACGTACCCTCAGACAATACTTGAAATTACATGCTGCTTATTTCCTGCTTCATCTCTGATTCGTAAATACAAGTTTTTTTAGTAAGAAATTAGACATGAACAACCACACAAGTCGTATAAACAACTAAGAAATACAAGATCATTTTGATACCCTAATTTCCTAGTTGGCGGGCCATAAACTTTAAACATAGCAGAGGAGAGAACTATTGCTGTACTGACTGTTAAGTTTTATTCGTTTTCCCACAACATCTCCATTCCTTTCTCTTTCCGTTACAGTCACTGATCAGCCACAACATTAAAATCACTGACAGGTGAAGTGAATAACATTGATGGGATAGCAGCAGGATGCATTATGGGAAGAAGGCAGGCCGGCAGAGGCAGTGTTATGCTCTGGACAACGTTCTGCTGTGAAACCTTCAAGTTACTTTGACACGTACCACTTACCCAAATATTGTTGCAGACCACCCCTTCATGACAATGGTGTTGCCTGATGGCATTGGCCTCTTTCAGCAGGATAATACACCCTACCACTGTAACGGAAGCCAGCTAGTAAGAGCTGTGCAGGTAAACCTCACTCCACTGATCTGATCCCGCCTACCATGCTGGAGACGCCGGTTCGAGTCCCGCTCAGAGCAGGGCGAGTAGGACTGGAGGGGTTACATTTGGTGCCGTGACCCGGATGGGAGTGAGGTTTAGGGGGGTGAGTGTAACAGAGGCCAGATAGTAAAGAGCTGTGAGAGTAAACCTCACTCCAGTTGCCTCAAGAGGCCGGAGACGCCGGTTTGAATCCCGCTCGGAGCGGGTCAAGTAGGACCGGTTACACCACACTGAAAATATTGTTCAGGAATGGTTTAAATAACATGATAAATAGTTCAAGGTGTTTCCTTGGCCTCCAAATTCCCCAGATCACGATCCGAATGAGCATCTATGGGATGTGCTGGACCAACAAATCCGATCCATGGAGGCCCAACCTCACAACTTGCAGGACTTGCTGCCAATATCTAGGTGCCAGATACCTGATTTGGTATCTGGGACGAAGCTGTTTTGGCATCACAAGGGGGACCTACACAATATTAGGCAGGTGTTTTTAATGTTGTGCATGATCAGTGTATATTTACGAAGCCATTTTATCAATATTGTAATCTATACACTACAAAAACAACACTTATTTGACTGAAATTCCAGAATCTTCAGCAATCTGACTGTGAATGTATAGCGCAGGTAATGTTTGTATGGTTGTCTGCGAATGGGGCACTACATTTTATTTGAAATATGCTGGATATTGACAAAATATCTTCATTACATATTGGCTTTAATAAGATTTTTTTCCAAGAAATAGGCAAGAATGAACCTAGTGTGCCCCATGATTAGAAACACGTAATTATGATTTCGGAAGTAGGACGTAGGAATTTTCTGAAAGCATGTTGGCAGCACTATTCACTGGCTAGCAGCACTTTTTTAACCAAAGAAAATGAAAAAAAGGACTCAAATGTCTCTTTCTTTGGGTGTTACATGCACAAATGTCACATTTTTGGCCAAGGCAAACAAATTGTAGAAGTTCATGCAAATTCTTAAACCACAGCAAAGAGTTACTAATAAACTTTCAGGCTGTTCTGAGTCCCAGATTGCATGCAAGAAAAGGTCATGCATGTTTTCATGCATTTTGAGATCTACGACACTGTTCAACACATTTCTTATCTATTATTCTTACCTCCTAAACAGTCATAGTACGGAATGTCTGGAAAGCCGACATAAAAGGTAATAATGAGATTTAGGTTTGAGTTCAAGTTAGTCAAGGTCTTTGTAAAGCTCATAAACATTCACATAACTAAAGGTGCGGTCACATTTACCATTGTTCTGCAGACGAATTCCAGTCATTTCAATAGGAACTTGAAATTTGCTGCATTGACCAACAGAAAGCTGCTTGTTTTGATAGTGATTTCTGTATGAGCTGTGCTTCATACATTGCTACACTATTGACAATAGACATTGGAAATTTGCTCGTGAAATTTTGGTAATGTGACTGCACCTTAATTCGACTTGTTAATTTCTGACTTGTGATGCAGCCTGAATCATAATCATAAACTGTTCGTTCGTTGGCCAGAGGAGAACTGGCACCTCGACTGAGCCTGGTTTCTCCCAAGGTTTTTCTCTTTATTCTGTCTCCTGATGGAGTTTGGGTTCCTTGCCCTCGACTCTGGCTTAGTTGGGGATACTTAATATTCAAAATTATTATTGATCTGACTGCACTGACACTATTGGATGAGAACTGAACTTAGCTGGATGATGACATCACTGTTTTCTGCAAAACTGCTTTAGATGAAAATAGATTAAATGAACTAATGTAATAATTGATTATCTTTACAACGGTACTGAATCAACACTGAACTGACTTCAGCTGAACAATTACACTATTTTCGTAGAGCTGCTGTACAGCTGAAATGAACTGTTTAAATTATTGAATAATTTTCCTTTTATCACAGTAAAGATGCTTTGAAACAATCTGTATTGTATATAGCGCTATATAAATAAAGGTGACTTGACTCTAGCGTATGAACAAAAGGAAGCACACGACCTTCATTTTTCAACAAGACTAGAGCTCTTAAGAGACAGACAAACTGCACTAAAGCGTAATTTTTTTAATTAAATTCTTTGTTTCATTAACATAACAGTCTTGTTGGCACAGATTGCACACTGCCTAATTTGCATGCAAATTAGAAAGTAATTCACTTGGGCATGTTTGTGCATCCCTTCTTTTCTTTTTTTTTCAGAATGAGGGATTTACCTCAGCTCTAAGTAAGAAAAATCTGTCACTAACCTACTTTTATTTGACTATTTTACAATTTTTCACTCTGAAAACGACTGGAGATTTTAGGGACTGGTAGAGCAGGTTTATTTGAACTCTCTTACCATGAACAGTGATCTCTGGCTCTCTGAAGCGAACTCGCCTCTCGTTTTTTCTCCTGCGCGAAGAGTCTGACTCTACATTGCTCACGTTGGACCTTTTCAGGATAGAGGTGGGCAGTTTTTCATTTATGACCTGAAATCAGAAAAGACAAAACTATTGACTTCTAGAATGTTATATATAATATGAAGTCGTTTGAATGTGGCAGTAGATTCTTATAACTTTAGCTCTTGATTTCTAAGACCTTTTGACATTAACACACTTTCCATGTGACAAGATTCTTTGCAGTATGACCTCATGACATTGTAAAAGCACAAAGTAGTCTAATGTGATTGAAACAAGAAAGAATGTTGGTTCAAAAACATGTGCTATATTATGTGAGTAAATCACATTAAGCTGAGATGTGGGTATAATTGGGTATCGTGTGAATTTTAACGATTCCGGTTCCCAGTTTCGATTCCAATAAGGTAAAAAAAAATATTCTGTGTCTTTTTGCAAAACATTCTGTTGCAATTGAATACCATGAACAAAAATCAGCAGCCTACAGAACACTTAAACAAGGAACTTTTGCCTATGCTTTTAACAAAAATACCACAGCAAAAACAACTAGCAAAAGCACAAATACAACTGAACAAAGTTTAGAAATTGAAATCAAATGTAAAATAACACTGAAAATCATAAAATATAGATTAAGCCTTTTAAAGTTACAAAAGTTATTTAGTCAGGATCAGAGTCAATGAGTGATTTTCTTTATCTTTTAGCCTGATGTCACTTTAAGACCTTATGTACGGATCCAATATACTGTTACACACGTGTTTTCTTTCTCAACTGTTTACTTCCAGACAAAAACGACTATGTTTACGAGAATATTTTGTCAAAATTGTATGTTTATTTGTCCGTTCAAGCATAAGACGTAAAAGAGAGCTCAATTCAGTATCATGCACAATGGTCATGTGTCCACCAAAGCGCTAGGTGTAACCGCTTGAGAGCGTTTGGGCAGTGCAGCTTTTTTTCAGCTTTGCTTGCTATGATATGGAATTACCACAAAAGTTTTAGGTGAGCTTTGGATGTGTGTTCAGCATAGTAAACAACGTGCCACTGATGAATTGAGTTCTCTTTCGCATCTTCTTGCATTTGAATGGTTTAAAAGCACATTAAAAGGCACACACAGGAATCAATAAGCGTAATAAAAATGCGCGTGCCTTATCAAGTTCACTGTTCTTGGAAATTTGGAATTTGTTCTCGATACCCAGCCCTAGATATGGGTCAATAATGTGATGAATCTATTATTAAATTGAATACACCTCTATGATGAGCATGTTTTTCATTTGGCATAAAGTAAAATATTTTAAAACAGTTCTGATACCACAATGTAGAAGAGGAATAAAGAAGAATCTGATCATTTCAGACATTTGAATTAATCATTTTGAATGATCAGTTTCTTTATCATTTATAACCTATCAATGACATTTGAATTACCTTAGTCTTAAGAGTTTCCTGTTGTATATATGGCTGTTTTCTGTGTCGTAACTCAGAGTGTCTGTCCTTATGGCTATGAGAAATGCCACTCAGAGCGTCGCTAAATGACTCGCTGGCTGAGAACCTCTTGGAAAGAGTTGACACACACTCTCCCAATGAATCTGTAAAAATGAACACAGAGAGCACTTTACAAACTGCAAAACAACATATTTGGCATTTAATCAGCAAAATAAGCAACACACATTTGTTTCTAGTCGGTAAAGTCTGCATGATGAAATGAGTTCAGAAGAGAATAATTTCGCATTGAAACTATGACATAGTGCTACGCAGGTGATATGTGGTGGGGAAAGCATTTTCTCTCAAAAAGCTGACTTGGCAGCTGAGTTTGACGTATGTGACACATTGCTGCCTTATACAATACATTTTTCATCGTCCGGGAAAAATAGAGAAGACACAGAACGACCCGTCCCTCCAGAAAACTAGCAAAGCATTTCTGCTTACAAAAATGCCCTGGCCTCAAACTGTCAAAGACATGACCCAGCCTTTCAGCCAGAGATCTACAACGCCATCAGCCACTGACAGAAAGTGCATGCTTGGAATACATGTTTACTCATTCGGTTGATTTACCTCCGCAGTTTTTTAATCGAACAGACTGTATGTAAAGTAGACTTAGATGCAGTGCAATTTCCTTGCTTCCTCATTGAGTGGAAATAGTAAATGGCCCTATATGCAATATGCATAAAGTTCTTAAAAGAGATTTCATTGAAAGCTACTGCACAAGCTACTGTGGATATTTTGATATGACAATCAGAACACTTTGCTTAGAATATGAAAGATTGCTGGCTTGTATGGGACTAGAACGTACAGGAATGTAATGGCCCACAATTGCAAAGCAGATGTGATTAATTGAAGGTTTATACAAATTTAACATATAGCAAACTATCCAGGTAAGTTGGTTATAGCTGCCACTGTCATTATTAAAAACGATAAAAATAAATCAAACTAAAATACACAAAATTTGAACTCAAAATTTGAACACAAATCTTGCTTTATATGGAATATTCCGGTATTTATTATAAATGTTTTATCTGTGCACATCATTATTTTTTTTTTTTAATTCATGTGCCCTCATCTTTAATCAAACTAACTGCCTCTACCTCTTGCAGCTCATCTCTTCTCTTCTCTGATGATGTGTTTAGTGGCGTGAGGGCGGGACAACCTGTCACTCACATGAGTCCACCAATAGCAAACCACAACCATACAATCAATTCCCCTTGGACTAAATCAAGTCCCGCCCTACATACCAGTTTTCTACTTTAATTTCACATTTTATTCAATGTGTTGCTAGCAGATTCTTTGCAATTGTTTTGTAAAATTTACTATCAATTTCTGAGTAAACATTGTTTATAGAGCATTTTTCCCAGTGTATGCATATCATGGTACATTTTTGTTAGGACAATTAACTTTCAAATTATTTACGTAATGTTGACAATGTTTTAGTGGCATGGCTGAATGGAAACTGAAGACATAACTTCATGTGGAATCAAGAGGACTTATAAAAAGTTACTTGTATATTCTGTTTTGCCAATCTCAGCATAGACAGTGGCTAGCAGCTCCAGACTCCGGGCTGTGATGGGGTGGTCATTACCAAAAGCCCGCTGGTGGATTTTAGTGGCCTAAATGGAAAAAGATGGAGAAATTACAATTACTTCAACATTTCTACTCTTAAAAGCCTTCTGTCATTTTGAATGTATGCTAAAACACAATGTACGTACCTTGCCACTGTATTCTAAAGCAAGATGGGGTCTGAAAACAATGAAGAGTGACAAAAACATTAGAAATTATTGTCCAAAATGTATACAATATGTCACAAATGTGTGAGTGTGTATATGTAAAAAATGCTTTTTAAAAAACTTTTTCACATTAGAAAAGAAAATGCACTGCGTTGTGAGATACAATATTCTTTTCAGGGTGTCCATGCATACAAAATGTACAGTGTACCAGTGTCGGGGAAAGTTACTTTGAAAAATAAGGCATTACAAAAGTGTATTAATCCCTAAAAAAATATATTAATAATAATAATTCATTACATTTATATAGCGCTTTTCTGGACACTCAAAGCGCTTTACATAGAAGGGGGGGTGGGGGGGGGGATCTCAGCTTGGATGATGCGACGGCAGCCATATTGCACCAGTACGCTCACCACACAACAGCTTACTGGTGGAGAGGAGACAGTGATGAAGCCAGTCAGTATATGGGGATTATTAGGAGGCCATGATGGACAGAGGCCAAGGGGCAAATTTGGCCAGGATGCCGGGGTTACACCCCTACTCTTTATCGAAGGACATCCTGGGATTTTTTGTGACCACAGAGAGTCAGGGCCTCGGTTTAACATCCGAAGGACGGAATTGCGTTAGTTGCTTTATATGGAGGACGCAGCTTAAACTTTTCACCTGTGCTGTCATTCTGGATTACAGAATCATAGGACACAAGAATAAAGTTCAACGCTTTTACTATAGCAATAAAAACAAAGAAAAAAAATGAAACACAATGTGATTTTGCTTATTGGTTTGGTTGAATTGGATCATCGAAGGTAAGAAGAAAATACACTGGTTAATAAATTGAGATTAAATACAGTATATTTATCTTATTTAACATTTTATTATTGCAGGTTTGCGTTATATTCTGAGTTTGCATTTCTCTGGTTTTATTTATTTTGAGGAATACTGAATCTGTAGAGCAGAGCAGAGCAGCGCACACAACGCCTCTGCACTTACACCTGACTTCTCACAGGAGGGCTACCAGTTAATAAATGGGAAAACAAATAACTTGCGTAAAGAAAAAGTAAGATAAGAAATAAGACATTTTGTTATAAATTTAAAATTGATTACTGATTACTGTAATGTAATGTGTTACCCCCAACACTGCAGTGTACATACTGCATAAAAATACTATACTGTAAATAGTACGGAAACATGCAGTCTGAACATCCCCGTACACGTGTCTGCCTGTTTACCGCACGTGTGAGAGAGACTGCACATGTTGTATATTATCGATCAGCAAGTCTATATAATTGATTACACCTTGGGGACTCGGTTGACCCTTTACTATTACATCAGCCATAAAGAGGGAGAGAATAACAGTGTATTTACAGAGAGGGTCCAGTATAATATCACATATTTCAAAATATTATACTAGATGGATTAATATTGAAATGTTTTCTGTGAGCAAAAGCAAGAACAATCCATCTACTGGAATACATCAGAGGAGATCAAGCAAAACCCATAATACTTGCTGTACAAGAGTCAGTACAGTAAAGCATGTTAGGCCATAACTATCGGCTTGGTATCAAGTTTTTTGCTTGATAAACGTATCACAGCAGGTCAGTATATTTATAATCATAAAGGAGAGTGAATGAAGGGAGACTGTCAGGCAAACACTTGATACTCACTGGATCTCTCACCTTATAAAATCTTCTATAGCTACTCTCTTGACAACTCGTGACAGAGAACATTGTCACCTCATGGAATAGCATACTGCTTACTGTGCAGTTTATTTTAAATACTGCCTACTGTTCTAAATCATTTAAATTGAAAGGTCAAGATGTTGTGATTGCATTGTGGGATGCAGTGTACCCTGGTTCTATACTTTACAATGTGGCTAATGTAGTGCACTACCCTTGTGAAAAATTGCACTTAAAGTAACACTAAGTAGTTTTTCAACCTTCATAATATATTTCCAAGACCCCTGTGATGGTACATCGACGTAAAATAAGTTAAATGACACGTCTGCCATAGCCTGACGGGGTCTGTATCGCTTTTACTGGCACTTTATAACTTCGGGTTTCGGGTAGGAACCCGTGCACAAAAAGAACTACAAAATTCGACTTCTTTACGTCAAGCGCTACAATAGTCATTATTTCGTTTTTCTTCGTTTCTGATGTCGCAATACATCATCCTTTCATGAAATCATGTAACATACTCTACCTTGTCTGTGGACATCGTTCATTCTAAAGCCGGTGCTGGATAAACAGCGAGCGTGCGTGCGACGGTAGGCTAAATTATTTACGACAGCGGCAATGGACAATTTTATTTCCAACCAGTAGGACGACCGAAGAGGAAAAGCTACTTGGTGTTACTTTAATTGTAAAGAATGTGCACTTGTAGTGTTCTTCAAATCAAATAAAAAAAAAAAAATGTGTGTATATATATATATATATATATATATATATATATATATATATATATATATATATATATATATATATATATATATATTTAAGACTTGAAGTATAGATATAGACATAATTGTTTTCTTTTTAAGATTTGAAGTGTATATATATATATATATATATATATATATATACATATGCACGCACACATACACACATTTATATTAAACATTATGGCAAATAATATAATAGTAATATACATCAAATAAAAAGCCACTTAAGTGTAGACAGAGCTCACTTTCAAGTTTCTTAACACACTTAAGTACACTTTTAAAACATGCACTTTGTAATTGCACTTTATAGTACATTTTAAATCGAGATTTATTGATTATTTGTTTATGCTTTAAAGAAGTACACTTATTTTGATATATAACATGTACTTGATAGTGACTTGTAGTGTAGTGCATTAAATTACAATATTACAAGTAAATATATTTTAAGTGTGTCAAAAAGCACTCTAAACTTAAGTTTGAACTATAATACATTTTCATTTAAGTAGCACTTTTAATTCTTTATTCCTGTAATAAATACTTTTTAAAAGTATAAAGTGTACTTTTTTTCCCAGAGAGTTATGTATCCAGAATATTCACATATTGTGCACAGTTCATCCTGTATAAATAGCATGAGTAATGCGGCAGTACGCTATTCTGATGGTAAAGATGATTCATAAGGTTTGGTACACTTGAACATTTGTTACAGGAGCCTTAGGCCATGTAAAAAGCAAATACAGAGATGTAAATGACTAAGACATGCATGATGAACTATGTTGGTACCAACCGTAACAATGTGCATCCTTTATCTAAATCCTCTGTTCCTCTATATATACCATATTTTATCCATATAGATTCTGTTCTGTCTATACTTACATATACTATTGGGAAGCGGTTGTTCAAAAAAAGTAGAGCACATAGGCATAAAGCTCTATTTGATCCCAGAGGCCTGGCACCTTTGCTTAATTTAAGCACAGATAGACTGTTTCAGAATACCACAGGAATAGCCCACCTCAGTCCGGCTCGCTGAGGCATGCGGATCCATTACACCACCCGTCACAACAAATCTGGCACACGTGTGCTATGATTCCTAAAGGAGGTAGTGGAAATGTGCGACCCGTGCCAGAGATATGGCACTCTATTCTTTTAAACTGGAACTCTTGGCATGTGTGTGAGGAATGCTGTTTGGATAGACGATGCTTTGCCCTCAAGGTGTATAATGAGAATTTCACTAGGGATTTCAACTTTTTCATCATGTGGTCATTTAGCACTACGCAGTCCATATTGCAGCACTTTTGTTTTGTAAAATTACTTTAATTAGCTTTTTTGCATATAGGTCAAGCATTCAATATTGAATCCTTCACATGTGCTTTGAATGTCACATTTTTTAATACTCTTCTGCACTTCTCTCTTCTAAGTACAGTATGTTTTTAAAATCCATTACATATGTCAGTGTGGTTATCATGGTCCTGCTTTAATTAATAATGACTAGGTGTTGGTTTGCACTGTTTTGGATTGTCCTCAAAGGACATTTGATCGGACACAACATGGCAAAGCTCTCAGCTACAAGAGCACTTCCTGCCCCAACACTGAAAGATTCAAGAGGCAGAACCACTTCCTATTCACTCAATAAGACTTGAGCTACATTTAATCAAACCTATCAGACATTCAAGTATTTATTTGTTACCTGAAAAAGTAATACAAGCACATTTTTGGGGTATCAGTGGGGTCTCAAATAAATAAATGGACATGAAATATTGATTTGAGGGTCAAGAATGTCCACTGTCCATGGTTAAGAAAAGGAAGAACATCGTATAAAATGATTTTTTGCACCACATGACTTTCTAAAAAAAGTTCAAAGAAATATAATTAAGCCAAACTACTTAGATTTTTCTGTTCAAGAATTTAATTTGAGTTTTATTTCTTTATTATCCATTTAGCTGTAGATCATTAAATCGTTACACTTTGTGCGCAAACACTGCCGGTGAAGTCATTGCCTGATAAGCGAGGCAACAAGTCAGCTGCCAAAGCATTCGGACACAGCCATTGTTAGGTAATTGTGTGTTTGTATGAAATATATGATGTTTTAAAATAAATTATAAGGTAAAAAATGAGTGTCCTTTCATTGACCCTTAAACTGATATTATTAAAGTGAGAAATAATGAGGTCACATTTGTTCAGGTGTTTTTAAGCTGAAATAGCAACAACTTCGACCATGACTGCTGTCCTAGTTTACCAACAGATCTTGAAGATCTATCCTGTTCATGTTTCAAGAGTTACCTGAGCCAAAGAGTTTAAGGGATTACATACAAATGGTGTGGATACCCCCACATTTCTTTGTCCTGTGAAACATTATCTTATTGGAGCAGCAATAAAACAATCTCGTTCTCATTCAAGTTTAATGCCATCCTCTCTCCTGTGGCATCAACAACAGCCTACCTGTCTCCTTCCCTGGGACAATCAGGTTAAATGCTTTAAGTCCCCAACAAGGCCAACTGGTGGTCATAAATGTCCTCAAGTGTATGTGGTAGTGGCTTACAAAAGACCGCCTCATCATTTTAAGCCCCTGGAGGAAAGCGGACACCTCTCTCAAGAGTGTCCTAGTAACATCTGAAACCTTGAGACTCACATAACACAAGTCACCTTTCTCTTCCTCTCTCCGTACGAGCGCACACTTGAGCCAATATAGTAAGGGTTTCCTAATGCAGCATAAATAAAAACATTAACTGCACTTCCAGAATATTAACCAAATCAGACGACTGTCAAACATAAATCAGGTATAAATGCTGCCCATAATTTTAAATCATTTACATTTTCTCTTTCATAAAACCAGTAAAGCTGAATGTTACCATATGAAACAGTTCACTCGTTGTATTTGTTTATATTACAAAGAAAGGTTACTAGAACAGCAGTCAAGTATTTCTTAGATGAGACATAAGGAATGTAGTGTGGACAAATAACACAAATAAAATGATCTTGTGTAAAACTGGGCCAAATTAAGTAAGAATGATTGAATGCATCTTCCTAAATCATGCATAAAGTCTATTAGTGCTCATTAAATGCCCTCTATTAATACACATCGACTTGTATTTGGTATGGCATTTGGCATTAAAAAAAATATATCATCCTGTATGTATGCAGTATCATTTTCCCAGTCAGTTCACTCTCCTACCTCTTGCTCATGATGCAGAGCTGAGCCAGTCTCTCAAGATCCTGGGCCTGAGAAGCCTGTTCTGATAACTCCTCTTGAGACAGACATCCTGAGCTTCCCGATGTCCCGTCTTCCTGAGACCCTGATTCACACAAAGTCTGTCAGAAACCTCACAGACACTCACAGAGACACTCGCATGTACAGAGACAACAAGACAGTGACAAGACTGAAAAAGACAGAGAGGGAGGGAGGGAGGAGGGAGGGAAGAGAGGAGAGAAGAGAGAGAGAGAGAGAGAGAGAGAGAGAGAGAGAGAGAGAGAGAGAGAGAGAGAGAGAGAGAGAGAGAGAGAGAGAGAGAGAGAGAGAGAGAGAGAGAGAGAGAGAACGGACGATCACTGCCACCACACCCACAGATTCAAATGCTCTTACAAGGAAATGAAACATATGAAAAACAGAAGCTTAGAAAGACCAACTAGCAATTCCAAGAAGATTACTAAATTATATTTTTCTGCCTGGGTATCAATATTGAAATGAAGACCTGATTGTAAGCCTAATGTTCTGGCAACACATGAGCAATATCACACGAGTAGGAGTGTTATATGCGTCTATATCAGCAAGGCTGTGATTGGGCCATAGACACAAGGCCACAGGCCGAGGACTGGAGGCGATCACAGACGCGCGGATACAGAGCCATGTCACACTCCTACTCGTGTGATATTGCTTTCATACAACAGTTTGAAAGCACAAGTATGTAAATCAATAAGAAACAACAACAGAGTGTCTTTAAAACCCCTATTTTGTGTGGGATAACTTCCTTCCACCACGGATTCAAATCTCAAGCTGTCAGTTTAAAGGGATAGTTCACCCAAAAATGAAAATCACCCCATGATTTACTCACCCTCAAGCCATCCTAGGTGTATATCATATTCTTCTTTCAGACGAATACAATCGGAGTTATATAAAAAATGTCCTGGCTTTTCCAAGCTTTATGGCAGTGAATGGTTGTTTCTGTTTTTAAGACCATAAAAGTGCATCTATCCATCATTAAAGTGATCCACACTGCTCCGGGGGGTTAATAAAGGCCTTTCAAAGCGAAGCAATGCGTTGGTGTAAGAAAAATATTCCTATTTAACACGTTACAAAATCAAATTCTAGCTTCCGGCCAAACGGTCATACGCACTCTACTTGCGCCCAAAGCGCAACTTGTGACGTTGGAAGTACAGTAGTTTGTCATGGCGTAGCGTAAATATCAGAAGTAAGTCGCAGTACTCGCATAAGTTGTGCTTTAGACTTAAGTGAAATCCATTGAGTGCGGATACCCTACTGTACACGTACAAAATGAAGTATCCTTTGGGCTTCATGTCTAAGACGCTGCAAAAGGCATGAGATGCGAGCACAACGGTCAAACACATCTATCTAGCACATGTTTACATATAAAACAATGAAAAACCACCGCAGTGGAGTGCAAAACTGGTTCCGTGTGAACAGACCCTACGAAATGCACTTCTGTATTCAAATCTAATTTTACTGGATCAATATTAAATGTTGCAGACACAATATCGCTATACACAGAAATCTTTTGGTCTATCCAGACTGCATGATGGGAACTGAGCAAGGCCAGAGGGTAGAAATCACACAAAGTGCTGACTCAGGCAGCGTCTCCATGGTACTCAACAGCTCTTTAATGAGGCAATGTATAGCGTGGTCATAAATCTCTCCAGGCTCCTGTACTCTCTGCCCATGCTAGAACTCTGTGCTGTCTCAGCAGGAGCCAGAGGAAAGGCAGACGTCCACCATGGGAGGAGATCAATGGGTCTCCTTCATCCATAAATACTGGTTCATCTCACGGCAAATAAAGATGAATCTCCTCTGTTAAATATATTACTGCTCTCTGACAGGACCTTGGGGACAGGTTTGGTTGTTGGGTCAATTTTCAGTGTTTTGTAGAAGCAGACTTGAACCCTTGCGATTTATTTGCTGCAAATTTGTGATTAATTAATCTGTGGCAAATTTATGGCGATGTTTGCCAGAAGGAGGTTTGAAAATGAGAGATGATTATTTTCTGAAATTTATTGAATGTACATAGGTGGTAAATAGGTATGTTTGCATACACTAGTTTTCGCCAAAACGAATGTCCGATTCCAGATTCAGTTTATATATCAACCCGTAAACGTTTCTATCCGATTCACATATTCACTTACATGTGCATTACATGTAGGCTATTACGAACAAAATATAATTCAGGTCAAGCTCAATTGAATCGATTGAGATGTAAAATGATGGCTTTACAGTCAACTTGAGCCATCAATCCTATTATTTGGGTGTATGTAAAGTATAGCTAATGAATCATTTACATTTAGTCAAAATAGTGATTCATTCAGGAATGAAACAAGCAAAATATGAAAAATGTTATTTGGTTATATAATATATTCTTATCTTATATAACCCTTAATAATGATCACTGTATTGTAACCGTCGCATATTGTGCGCTTTTTACGGGTGAACAAATGTGTAATAACCAAACCTGACAAATTAAACTCAACAATAATGCCATAGCCATTTTATGCCGTTTGCAGTGCCCTTTGAAATGAACATGTACACTCTTAAAAAATAAAGGTTATTGATTGCCATTGATGGTTCCATGAAGAAACTTTAACATCCATAGAACGTTTGCATTTCCAAGAAGGTTCTTTACAGTGGAAAAAAGTTTCAGAAAATTAACCAAAAATGGTAGCCTGGTTAAAACCAGACCCTTCTCAGTTTTAAACTGAGTTAGGGTCTGGCAAAGCTCCATAGACAAATCATTTCCAAAGGGGTGTCACCAACGGACGTCCCGCAAATGCCTCTTAGCACAATTGGATAGACCAAAAATCAATCAGAGCGATGAAGGAGATGACGTATGCAGAGGGCTCTCGCTAAGACCCACCCATTCGTTTAGTGTTGACCAACGGGGCTCGTTGTTATGGGAAGGAGGAGGCAGAAACCGGCGAACATTCACACATTTTAACGACAAAATAAAACAAATACAAAGTCCCTCACGGTCGACTGACTCCACACATAATAAAACAAAACATCAAATAAAATTCAGGCCTGTCCTCTCTCGATCTTCACCGTAGTCGCTCCTCCGTGATAGATGCGAGACCGGCCTTACTCACGCCGTTCTCTCACGTCCCTCGGCCTCGATCGTCCTGCTCGCCACACTGGTATATCAGACTTTTGCCGAATCCAGTCGGTAAGACAGCGATAACATCTTTTTTAGACATGAAGGCTTTGAGTGTTGTTCTTTGCTCGGGTTATAACGAAAAGGAAATTTTAAATTGCTTAAAACAGATGCTATAGCTGATTCGAACGAGTGATGTTCCACGGCGGCATCCATCTTTGTAATGTACAAAATCTGCTTCACAGTCGCCATCGTGTAAAGCCCGCCCCAACGCTTCTGATTGGTGCCGCGATTTCGGCGGATTGGAAATGGGCTTGAATGAGCTCTTTGCCAGACTAACTTTCAGAACAAATCTAAATTTGCCGGAAGTTGTCCTCGTTTTCCTAGGCTACAAAAATGGTTCTTCTATAGCATTCAGTGTGAAAATTCCCTTTTGGAACCTTTCATTTTAAGAGTGCATGTTCCCTTTGAATTGGAATTTCACTTACGATGGCACAATACCCAATGAAGTGCACTTCGCAGGGCACTTGCAGTCGATCAGAATGCACCTAATATCTTTGTAAGTAAGCTATTGAATAATTCACTGAACCAATTAGTTCATAAACAGATTCATTCTGAAAGGAAAGCTTTGACTTTGTTTGGAAATATTTTTGTTGGTGGAGCAAAAATACACAAAGTTTGTTTGTTGAACAGTTGCAAAAAAGTAGTGCACACACTCTCACAATCATGGCTGCTGACCTGAATATCTTGCTAGTGAAATATTGCTTAAATATATTACGGTACACAGCCATGATGATAATGTCTATTGTGAATATACTGATCAAAGAGACACATGTCCACTCAACAGCATCATAAAAATATATTTACGTAAAGCCATAAAAAGTGGACCTGCCTGTGCTGGCCTGCAGCGAGGTGAGCTCGATCAATGCCACTTCGTAAAACATCTTCTCCGCCTGAATGAACTGCAGAGCTTTCCCATCTGATTTTATACGGGTCAAGGATTAGATATGCTTGTCACCATGAAATAGACTTTTGTTATGATCACACACACCCGCCCAATTACTCCAGCTCAGTGAAATCCTGATTTGCTCAGCTGCTAGCATCCCCAAAGACAATAAAGTACACTGGTGTTCACTGAAAATGTCATGTATTGCCTAAACAGAAAAACAGTCAAACATACAATCCCTATTCTAGCTCAAGGCATGTTTGTTATTTTGATTGTCACCGTCTCAATTTAGCTCTATAGAAAGACACAAAGCTTGCAGCAGTTCTATAAATAGTCACTTAAAAGTTTGTTCAATGTTTTCAAAGGCATGTCATTACTATCTCTTTGTAAGAAGATCATATTTGCCCTTAAGTGTCATTACAGAAATACAGCCAGAAAGGAAAATGTTCTTAAAATAGCCGTGAATGACCTAGATATTGGCAGTATTTCTTATTTGTATGTGCAGTGATCTATTTGATATCATAAAGTACACTGAAACTCTTGTTAGAATTTTAAAGGTTTTCTTTAGCTACAGTATTAATTATATTAAACAAACTAAAAAAAGTCAAACAAGTACTGTATATATACACTATCATTCAAAAGGTTTGTAAGATTTTTTTTAAAAGAAATTTATATTTTTCAGCAAGGATTATCTATATCTATATCTATATATATATATATATATAGGATAATAAAAAATATTAATATTACTTCACTTAATATTCAACAATATTATTGATTTGATGCACCGACTCTATTGGATGATAACTGAACTGTGCTTGATGATGACATCACTGTTTTTCTGCAGAACTGCTTTATAGATGAAATTAACTAATGTAGCAATTGATATGTACAACGGTACTGAATCAACACTGAACTGACTTCATCTGAACAATGACACTATTTTCTTTCAGAGCTGCTGTACAGCAGAAATTAACTATTTAAATCATTGAATTATTTTCATTGTAAAGATGCTTTGAAACCATCTGTATTTTATAAAGTGCTATATAAATAAATGTGACTTGATAAAAATAAATGTTTTCTTAGTACCAAATAAGTATGTTAGAATGATTTCTAAAGGATCATGTGACACTGAACACAGGAGTAATGATGCTGAAAATTCAGATTTGTCATCAGATAAATAAATGTAATATTAAAATATATGGAACAGTTAATTTAAAATTTTAATAATATTTCACAATATATCTGTTTTACTAGATCAAATAAATGTACGATTTGTGAGCATAAGAGACTTCTTTCAAAAAACATTTAAACATTTTACCAACCCCAAACTTTTAAACATTAGTTTACAAGCAATAAACTTAGAAAAATTTTAAGTTTTTTTTCATTTACTGATGACAATGTGTGTGTCTCATAATAAGCAGTGCTAAGTTATGTTGTCCCTCTTAAAATGATCTTTTCCAAGAATGGGCAGCATATTCCCAGGTGTCCCGGACATATTTTTAGACCCAGCTGGCTGAGGAACATCTGAATTTGCTGACTAACCACATGGGGATCAGTTTGAAAGTGATAAATCTATTTGTGGTGAATGTGATGCTAACCGTTGAAATAGCTGTGGAGGTGAGACCAGGAACAGTGGATTCTGTGTGGATTTTGTAGTAATTTTTGTTGTTCATTTATCATTGCCTTCCTCTCCATTTGATTAAAGGCCTGTGTCCTTATGCTTCATACATTTAGAAATATTGCTTAGATATACAAAATATAGTCAGTCAGTGTTATTTTAGTATCATTGAGATAATATTATATAAAAATGATTTTGATGGTTTTAGTTTTAGGTAAAGGTACACTATATAACATTTACTTTTGTTCAAAATGAACAAAAATTTAAATAATTCATCAATACATCATCAATCCTTCTTCCAAAACGTTTTTGTGTTACCCTGACTCACTATGATAAGCCTTTTATAAGTAGTGCTTGAAGTGGGCTGGTACCCTCACTTTTTATTGCGTACCAGACACGATACATAGTGTATAAAATCGGGCAATTCATTAATTGTAGGCTATGTGTCGTGCGTTTTGAGCTTTTAAAAAGCATGAACTAAACGGACCAACACCTTGTGGATGTGTGCATGTGTGGATGATATCACAAAAAGTCAATTTTGCACAAATAAATAATCAAACCTCACGAAGGAGCATGCCCTGGGACCCCGTTCACACTCCAACCCCCCCAAGCACCCCAATGTTCAAACCAAAACTACGCCCTTGCAACCGAGGGAGACAATGCTATAAATGAACTAGAAGGAAGAGATGATCGGTTCACGAGCAGCTTTAAAAAGCTCTACAGCGATCTGTCACGACACATTAAAGAGCCACAAAACTATATTTATTTTTTTAGTTTACTTTTTTTTTTTTAAATGACCAAATTTGAAAGGTGAGACTTTGTTTCATATAAAAAGTAACCTGGTCTGTCCTGTCTGTTAGCACGTTGTCAGTATGTATTTTTCAGTGTGTGAGAACATGGCATGTGGCGTGAGAGTGGCGTGGCTTGTCGGTCATAGCAACAGTAAATAAAGGGGGCGGGTCTTTGTGGACGGTCAATGGGCTCCTTGCACGTAACTACTTCCTTACCGGAAATGCGGCCTCGTCTTTTCCGGCGCTATTCTACACTATGAGATGCGGTGTTTACAAGAGTTGCCGAAACTTACAATAACGGACGTACATCGCCTTTGTAAGTCCTCCTCCAAATCACCTACCAGCAAATTAGAGAGAAGGGCTTTAAAATGTATGCCTCTTCATATATCCACGGATATGAAGGTAAGTCTATATATCTCAAACTTTATGGCTTACGTTAGTTTGCTAGCTTACATTAGGCTAATAAACAACCCCGGGCTGACAGAATATGCGTGTTATAATGCTGTACTGTTTTCTAGTATTAGGCGGAAAATGTCTACGTTGTGTATGTACGCCTTCAGACAGGAAGAGAGGAGCCGTATTTACCTGTTGCGGATATGACGTCAGGTTGCTATGTGCAAGGAGCCTATTGCGTACATATGAGTCTCATCATATCCATAAATAGAGAAAAGTTGTCCTGGGTACTTTATCGTGTGTCTAGTGTGGGAGTGGCAGAGGTTAGTAGTCACGAGAGAGAAAGGTTGACAATCTCAGAACAGAGGAGAGTTGCTGGGGAAAGAGAATGCGACAGTTCGTAATAAAACAAGAATCAACATTAGCTTGGATTTTCGTAGAAATGTTGTAAAAGCAACGTGGAGATGGAGTTTTTATTACTCAACAGGTCAGTAAGGTATTTTATTGAACAGATAAATTTCCATATGTAGCTCTCTAACAGAGTTGATTGTAAAGCATTATCTATTGTGAAGGGACATTTCATTATGGTTGTTGTAGCGCTGGAATTTATTTTCAAGGAAATACTGTGTCTATTAATGGATATAGCTAGAGTAATGTCTTCAGCTAGTCATCTTGAGATCCCATCTAAACTGGTTATATATCTTATTAAACAGAGCAATTCCAATTGGGTCCTCCTCACTATCGATGCTCGGGCCCTAAAAATGACACATCTAAAAATAAGTTGTGTATGCTAGCTTTAGAAATAAAGAGTGCAAAGAGATGCATTGGCAAGGCAGATATGTGCTTTAGAGGAAACACGCAGCGCTTTATCAATACATAAATATACTAGCTTTGTCCTTCTGCTTGGCATGTATATTTCCCGCAGTCTCAGCATGACTGCGGAAGCAATTTCTACATTTCTTTTTCTTGTTTATCATGCCGGTACGGGAAAATGAGTACATGATGAAAGTTATGCCTTTCATCTTCCTGAACTGCAAGCCCTTTGATGTCATACATGTAATTAAAGAGATACGATAACATGGTGTCATATAATATGTTTTTAACTTTCATGCAGGTCTGAAAAACGAAATTTACTGTTTGCTACAATGAATGCTTTGGAAGAAGAACATTGACTATATTTATTTATGTTTGCAAGGTTTGTGGAATAAAATCTGTCCTTTTACCTTTCTTTCTATTTGAATATATTTCAAAATGTAATTTATTCCTGAATTTTCAGCTGCCATTACTCCATTACAACCATGATACACTTTTGAAAAGTAAAAGTAAAAAAAAAGAAAGAAAAACATTCAGAATGTATTTTAAATATAATTCATTTGTCAGATAATAAATGTCTGTCACTGTCACTTAATATCCTTATTCTTTTAAAAACAAATCTTATTAACACCAAACTTTTGCAATTTTCTGTGCTGGACTGTGTTTGGTCGCTTCATGTGTCAATCAAACGCTCTGGTCCAGTGTATGTATGAGGGCAGTTCTGTCAAAATAATGTGGACCAATTGCTATTGCAAGCAAATGTGTTTTACACCCTAATTCACCATTCTGCCTTTTACTGATAGGCTTTGCATGAGCGCTGGTCCATATGAGGATAATAGAATGGCATTCCAGATAACATCTCTGTGTAACCACAGCCAATTCATCCTCAGCTCCTCAAATCACCTATTCCAAATGTCCCTTGTTGTGCATTGATTGAACAGACTAATGCTTTGCATGTAATTAAATAGCTTATTCAATTAAATGATAAAATCTACATCAATTATTTCTCTTTTATGTAATTACACAGAGATCACATTTTTCACCAAGTCCCACCACTATTTACTGCTTAAGATCAGAGAAAATAGTTGAAACCAATTCACATGTAATTGGATTTTAATTGGAAAAGAGGTTATGAATGATCTTGGTTAATGACTTGTAAATGACCCGTTTGAGTTGAAACTACCAGTCTTGAACCCGTTTAAACTCTATGCTTTAGTAATTGAGAGGCCATGGGTTTAAGAGGGAATGTATGTCACGTAACACTAGCCTTGCTGTTAATGGCAGTGGGTGGATGAATAATGACAGGGGAGCTCATGCTGGGTCTAAGCAGGTTAATTAGCTGTGATGCTCTTTCAGCTGAGATTCGATAAGTGTCCACAAATCCTCTTAGGGAAAAAGACCACACTGAAGATGCTACGGTTGTAAAGGTACCAAACTGCACAACTGCTTTGTACATACAGCATAAAGCATACAGCGTTTCATTACATGTATGTTTTTTGTGCCGATAAAAAGGATTTATTACTTTATGTTCAGTACACAATGTGGAGTGATGGTTGATACTTTATCAAAAAGGATACAATTCTTCTCATCAATGTAGAGTTCAGCAATCTGTATGAAGGAATTAAGAGAGAATATTGTCTGAAAAATTCAAAACTTCTAGTGCTTCACAGAATAAAAGAGAGAAAGCAGGTACAATAACATTTAACCCCCAAACAAACAAATTTTAGAGTTAAGAAAATTTTTCACATTTACATTTTTTCATGAGAATAAAGCATATTCCCTCTATCCCTTGTTACCATAATGCATCATGAACATAAATATATATATAAAAAAGACATATTATATAAAACAGTAATAATACAGTATATAAAGATTGATTGGCTATGCAGCTGGCTTTAGGAGAAGCAATAATAAAAATAAAAAAATATATTTTTTTTGGGCAGCTGATAGCATCTCTTAAAGTCAGCTGCATGGACCAATCATTATTTTGTTCATTATCTACATAACCTATTTAGTTCTGTCCTGAACTGGCTGCAGTGTGCAATGGGAATTTCCCTAGCCCTCCACCTTCCCCAGCACCACCTGCCTAGTTCTGCTGGGGGGCTCTTCCTACTTTCCTTGCAGCAGCTTGTATCATATTCCCTTTATGTATGTGCATTTTCTGGAAGTAGCCTTCACTAATGCCAGCAGCAGCAAATCTAGTCCGTCAAGACAAATATGTACATTCCATTCTTATCAATACAATTATTTTCAATTCTCTTCTGAGAGTTGTCATGATCTATGTCGTGTATCATATATATATATATATATATATATATATATTAACATTACAGTAATGCATTTTTTTTTTGGCATAATCTGGATCGAGTGCTTAAAGGTGCTCTAAGCGATGTCGGGTGACGTCACTTCTTGTTCACCAACCACTAAAAAGTCAAAACCAAACTAAATAGTGTTCCAACCAATCACCGACAGGGTGTTCGTTGATAGACGCTGGCTTCTTCTTCAGCTCCGACTTCGCGTTCAGCCGTGCACGAGCGCAAAACCTCACAACACCCCTGTCGGTGATTGGTTGGACCACTATTTATTTTGGTTTTGACTTTTGAGTGGTTGGTGAAACCAATTGTTTTTGTGTGCAGATCTCAGAGCCTAGGCTGCCTACAGAGACGTGTTTTTTGACGGCCCTGCTTATGGACCGGGCAGCTAGCGGATCATTAGGAAAGATTACATGAATGTGAATTTATTTTTGGGCCTGAAATCACTGATACAAACTTTAAAGTATTGTCAAACAAAACGGAGGCTAGCTAGACACTCCCTCCTCCTCATCCGCGCACTAACCCCCCAAATCCTTCTTGTCGGTTATTGGCTGAAACAGTTTGTAATGTTTTGTGGTGCGGGTTAGCCCAATTTGTGTTTGTTGCCGTTTGTGGAGCATGGGGTGTCTGCAGAGACCGCGTTTTTTTATAGTGTGTTCAGGGGACGGGCAGTTAGCGGATCGTGAGGAGATGTTTGCTGTATGTGACAAAAAATGTGTTGCCCTAAAAACATGTGACATCGCTTAGAGCACCTTTAAAGTGCTTAGATAAATGCTTAAATGTCATGAAAATGATGACACAATGCCACAATATATGAATGTTCTTAAAAAAAATTCAGTAAAATTTTATTTTTCTTCCTTTTGAAATTAGACTAAAATATGACCTAAAATATGACCTACACAATGGATTGTCAGATTCACTCAAAGTTTTACATTCTAGTAATTATAACTTTCAACATGTCAAAATACCTTAAATATTATTGTTAATGTTAGTGATAAATATTAGCAAATTTTAAATATGTATTTTTCGTACGGTCAGAAGTGACTCCGTCTGGCCAATGTCATACCACACATTCCAGTACTCTTGTGTAAGAGCCACTGTTTATATTCTGGACATTGCTTGTTGGGACCCTTGTGAGAGAGTTTAACAGAGTAACCCAGAGTGAGAACCCAGGGATGAGTGTTTTTATCTGAAGGACTGTCATCGAACAGATTCCATGATTACTGAAAGGAAGTGAACACATAAAGAAATATACTAACTGCAGACGTTTATTTATTCGATAAATAGCCCTGAAGTTTCATGTAAACACATGATGGACACTAAATAGCTATTGCAATAGCTTGCAACACAATGATAAACAAACCTTGCTAGCGTCAAGCACGTCTCCTATGTGTGTGTGTGTGTGTGTGTGTGTGTGTGTGTGTACTAGCAAACAAATGTGACCACACAATCTTTGCATATGAGAGAGTGTTTTTTTCTGTGCCGGCTCAAGCTGTCAGTGTACAGCATTAATGTTTCAGAATGCATTTGCCAGTTTAAAATATGCATTGACTGAAAGGTAGTTTTAGGTTAGTGTGCCATCGAATCATTAAAAAACTACATGCACGTGAGATGTGTGAGACATGCAAACTACAGCTTTATGTGCATTATTAGCACACGCATGCTATAGCCTACCAACAAGTTTGCGTGTAAATTGTCATTTCCTACATTTAAAGCCCATTTGAACGGGTTCTATCCCACAATGCATCATTACAGAGAGAGCTCCATCCTGCAGGGCTCACCTGATGCAGGCAGTTGGGAAGCGAGTGGAAGCTCTGCACATGTGTGAGTCCCAGCAGGCAGCTCAGAAAGCAGTGCAGAGCAGCTTGAGAGTCTCCTTCCTGCTGGAGCTGCCTGCCCAGTTCAAATAAACCCTCACGGCTCCCGTTCAGCATCCCGTGCCTGGGATGTCCCGCCAGAGAGACCAGCCGCGCGCGTTCATGTGCCAGACAGCCGCTGCACTTCCGTGTCCCATCTGAGCTAAAGCACGAGCATGGAGAAACACTGCAATCTCAAAACACGAACAGATAACTCCTCTGCTCTCCGTAAGAGTCAAGGGCAGGAGGCGTGTGTGTGTGTGGGAGGAGGAAGAGAGGGATTGTGGGGGGAGGAGAGGAGACGCACCGCCTACACTGCGTCAGGATTGGAGGATTTATCGCTTGAGTGACGCTGCTCGTGGCCAATCGTTGTACAGCAACAGCAGCTCAGATGATGGAGTCTTAAAAGGGAATCTTTCTCTTCACACTAAATCTTAGTCTTTGCAGATGTTATTCTGAGAGATGAATTGTATCTGCATGGGATAGGCCTACATCAAAATTAAAACCTTAAAATTAAGCTTGCTGCAGGACATGACGGTTCTAGATAGTAGTTTAATAACAAAACATTGTCAATGGAACCTTCTTTCCGAGAGAGAGAGAGAGAGAGAGAGAGAGAGAGAGAGAGAGAGAGAGAGAGAGAGAGAGAGAGAGAGAGAGAGAGGCTGTGTTTATTTGATTAATCAGGCAGTAAAATATTGTTACAATCTAAAATAATGGTTAATTGACTATATTTTGAATCAGAATAATAGCCATTATAGTCTTCAGTGTCACATGATCCTTCAGAAACCGTTCTAATATGCTGATATGGAGCTCAAGAAACATGTCTTATCATTATCAATGTTTAAGCGTTTATTAACATTTGTGCTACTTAACTGTTTTGTGGAAATCATGATGAATAGAACTTTGATGAATAGAAACATCAAAAGAACAACATTTATTTAAAATATAAATATTTTGTGACATTATAAATGTCTTTACTGTCACTTTTGATCAATTAAATGCATCACTGAATAAAAGTATTAAAGGGATAGTTCACCCAAAAATGTAAATTCTGTCAGTAATTACTCACCCTCATGTCGTTCCAACCCCGTAAGACCTTCGTTCATCTTCGGAACACAAATTAAGATATTTTTGATTAAATCTGAGATCTCCATAGGCTTCTAAGGGATTGAAACTTGATAGCCCCGAAAAGTTATTAAAGAAATCGTTAAAAGAGTCCAAGTGACTACAGTGCTCAATCTTAAGTTTATAAAACGACGAGAATACTTTTTGCGTGCAAAAAAACACAAAAATAACGATTTTATTTAACCATCTCTTCTCTTCCGTGTCATTCTCCTAAGCTGTTGTTGTAGTGTAACAGCGCAGCGCTTCTGGGTTCTACGTCACGCGTAGGCTCACTATTGGCCGACGCTGGTCATGTGTGTGATGCGTGTGACGTTCAACCAGAAGCGTTGCGCAATAACACTACGTGAAATCTCCAGGCCCAAAGAGAATACTTGAATTTTTGTTTGTTTTTTGCGCTCAAAAAGTATTCTCGTATCTCGATAAACTTAAGATTGAGCACTGTAGTCATTTGGACTATTTTAACGATTTCTTTAATAACTTTTCGGGGCTGTCAAGTTTCAATCCCTTATAAGCCTATGGAGGAGTGATCCAGCTCTCAGATTTAATCAAAAATATCTTAATTTGTGTTCCGAAGATGAACGAAAGTCTTACGGGGTTGGAACGACATGAGGGTGAGTAATTACTGACAGAATTTTCATTTTTTGGGTGAACTATCCCTTTAATTGAATGTATTAATATATAAATATGAGTACAGTTATTGTAACACATAAAGTTTTGCGTTGATCATTTGTTTGAATGCATTTTATACAAAAGTTCTGGCCTCCATGTACCCATGGGTTTCTCTCACAACTGAGCAAATGAAAACTACTGTAGTGGAGTTGAGTGATATAACACTTCACTCAAATATGTGTCTTATGTTTGCTGAGGGCTTTGGCAACATGCAAAACTTGATGCTTTGGCTTCATTTGGAGCTATATTTTCATTGGCAGAGAAGGAAAATATCAAAGGGATATGTAATGTTCACCCAAAAATGTTGTCATCATGTTGTTCCAAACCTATGTTTTTTTCTTCTGTTAAACACAAAAGAAGATCATTTAAAAAAAAAAAGGCAATTAAATAATGGTAGCATGAATATTGATAAATATACTAACCATGAGCATTACAGTTTAATGTATCATATCTTTGGTTCAAATTGTTTATGACAGGATACATCTAATTATAAGGTTTATAAAGATACTTTATAATGAATTATACATACAATCTTTATAGAAAGTGTTTGAAAATGAAAAACCGAGAAACATAAAATAAATCTAGCATGATAAAAAGGCATGACACATAAAGTGTGCTCAATGTACTGTGTATCTTACATGTGTGATGATGGGGCCTTTTACTGTCTAAACAAGGACAGCTAATATTTATTTGCAGGGTGGGTGACTTGAAATGTTTACTCTTCTCTCACGGTCTGTTTATAAATGTTGTGCTTCAGCCATTATGTCCTCTAAAACTAATGCAGATTATTAGTTGTGTGTCCATAAACCATAATTGCTTTCTATCTAACAGAAACAAGCCCAGGCAATGACATCACCCAGATAACTCTACTACCTGGATGGATCATCTGGTATTTAAAATTTATATTCTATATTTTGAAGATATGTGGTGTGATCTCATGTGATTGACAGGTTGTCCCGCCTTCATGCCGTAACATGTGATCAGAGAACAGAAGAGATGTCACTGCAAGAGGAAGGGGACGTTATTTTGATGAAAGATTATGAGGGCACTTGAATAAAAAATTAAATAACAAAATAATGTGCATGGATAAATCATTCTGTCCATTTTTATTTCATGATGACTGTAATTTGTAATTTGATCAAAATCAAAATATGTCCCTAGCATTTGACACCCTTGCTAG